>BLKR01005111.1:0-88751 GCA_011170035.1 Teleogryllus occipitalis | reverse complement strand
AAGTGATTTTCTTGTAAAATATGTTACCGAATATTTCAGATGTGCCTCAAATTATAAAACTCCTGCCCCAGTAAAGCAACCTCTAAGTCAAGATTAAGAAAAAATTTGGTTACACTGTGCCCAGGAAAAGGTATAGCTACACAGTACAAGATTATGGAATTATGGTTATTGCAAGTTGTTACATTAATATTATTACATTACAGTCAATTGTTCCTGCCAGTGCTTCAGTTTTGTGTTTGGATCGAGTAGGGTTGCAAAAGTGAAACCTGTGAGTAAGCATTAAAGCGTTTGGAATAAAAGTGATTTTCTTGTAAAATATGTTACCGAATATTTCAGATGTGCCTCAAATTATAAAACTCCTGCCCCAGTAAAGCAACCACTAAGTCAAGATTAAGAAAAAATTTAGTTACACTGTGCCCAGGAAAAGGTATAGCTACACTGTACAAGATTATGGAATTATGGTTATTGCAAGTTGTTACATTAATATTATTACATTACAGTCAATTGTTCCTGCCAGTGCTTCAGTTTTGTGTTTGGATCGAGTAGGGTTGCAAAAGGGAAAACTGTGAGTAAGCATTAAAGCGTTTGGAATAAAAGTGATTTTCTTGTAAAATATGTTACCGAATATTTCAGATGTGCCTCAAATTATAAAACTCCTGCCCCTGTAAAGCAACCACTAAGTCAAGATTAAGAAAAAATTTGGTTACACTGTGCCCAGGAAAAGGTATAGCTACACAGTACAAGATTATGGAATTATGGTTATTGCAAGTTGTTACATTAATATTATTACATTACAGTCAATTGTTCCTGCCAGTGCTTCAGTATTGTGTTTGGATCGAGTAGGGTTGCAAAAGTGAAAACTGTGAGTAAGCATTAAAGCGTTTGGAATAAAAGTGATTTTCTTGTAAAATATGTTACCGAATATTTCAGATGTGCCTCAAATTATAAAACTCCTGCCCCAGTAAAGCAACCACTAAGTCAAGATTAAGAAAAATTTGGTTACACTGTGCCCAGGAAAAGGTATAGCTACACAGTACAAGATTATGGAATTATGGTTATTGCAAGTTGTTACATTAATATTATTACATTACAGTCAATTGTTCCTGCCAGTGCTTGAGTTATTTGGTTTGGTTCGAGAACGGTTGCAATGTGAAATTAGTGAGGATTCCCAAATAGTGTAGAGTAATTGTCAAACACTAGTGACAAATGAAATTCAATCTTACAGATGTGCCATGTAATTATAAATCTGCTGCCTCCTGAAAGCAACCACAAAAGTCTAGTTTGTGTACAAGTTTTTGTCACACTGTGCTACGGAAAAGGTATTGCTTGAATTTACTTGATTATGGGTTTGTGATAATTGCAGGTTGTAATTTAATATTTTATATTACAGTCAATTGTTCCTGCCAGTGCTTCAGTCAGTCTGTTTGGTTTGAGAACAGTTGCAATGAGAAAGAAGTGAGTGTGCATTAATAGTTTTAATGAGTTTGAGATCCTGAGTGAACTCCTGCTTTCTCAATTCAACCAAAGACGCTAGTTAAGAGCACCATTTCATTAACATTAATTAACCCCAATGAATTAACAGTTAATCAATTTTCTTTACATTATCCCTGTAATACAATTAATCATTACTGCCAATGCCTCTGAGTTTGTGTTCTGTTTAAGTAGGGATGCTAAGTGATATAAATGAATGCACTTCAAATATTTGACATGTGTGTGAAACATACATTACATTAATAAATGTTTCACATATGCAATAATGGAGTTCAGAACATACATCATTTTATTTAGATGTTTTGTTGAAATGGTAATCAGTTGTAAAGTGAAATTAGTAAGTACTTATTTCATGATATTATTGGCATGATATAGAGTAAAATGTAATGTTTACTACTGATGCGCTATATTACTTTTTGGATATTAACATATCATTTTAAGTTATTTTTCAATGAATTTCTATTTATGTTTGTAAATTTTATTGGTTTTGTAGGTAAATCTTTTTGGTTACATATTATATTGAATACTGTAATGTGAAGTATAAATTCTTGGGCCATCTTATCTTCCGGACAATTTCATATGTTGCTGGAGTTTGAAGTAATATATAAGTTAAGTAGCAATTTTTTTTATTTAAATGTGATATTCTCCTTTTTTAATTTTTTTGTTTTTCATTGCAAGAACATAATTTCCTAGGAATAATTTTTGATCTTATAACAATAACATGTCTGTTTATTGAATTTATCATGTTTGGACAATAGATACTGCATTGATTGTTCTATGTTGCAGGGTTGCTGTGTTTACCAGATTTTTCATTTTCTAAATATGGAATGTTTTATGTATATTATTTTACGTAATGTAAATGTCTCCATTATTTTGACTTGTGTTTCTGTATGCATGCTAGAAATCGGCCCTCAGTCATCATCCTGATCGGGAGGATGGGTATGCTATCAATATATGTAAAATTTTTAAGTAGTTTATTAATTTGTAAAGTCAGCCAAATTTCTTAACGTTGATTTTTAATGATAATATTTTTACAATCCAATTGAGGATTAATTCACTTTTTTATTCAATTTTTTTATATATATGGTAGCATACTTACTCCTTTGTTTTCCCTGGTTTTCCCCGATCGCTTAAGGTAAATGCCGGGATGTTTTGTAATGTTTGTAAGCCCAGGGGCATTAGGCTTTAAAATTATTGTAAAAATTCAATAATATTTGTGAAAATAAATTGCTGTGGACCATCGGTGTTCAAGAAATTTTAATGACTGTTCCTTGCAATTTGTCATTAAAATTGACCACCCATGGTGCATCAGTTTATTCTTTACTGAACATTCGCATTATATAAAATCATATATCTAATCAATTCAATTTTCATGAAATTTCAAACATTGTCATTTTCATACTGTAGATTTGTTCATTCCTTATATATGCTTTGATTGTGGTCATGTGCCGATATTACGTGCATAAAACCATTATTATACAAATATTTCTAGTTCAGTAAAGAATAGTTTTATTTCACTTCATTGTGTACTTTTGGAAAATTAAAATTATTTTGTCTTGCATTTCATTTCATCTCTATTCTATAAATCCCCTGTTTATACCTTTTTTTCCTATTGTATAATAAAATAACATTCTACTATTTCATTTATTCTTCAGTTTCAATAAGATTTTATTAATTCTGAGAGTTCAAATATTTTTAAATTTATAAGTAATTTAATTAAAAGTATTATATTTAATATTATAATTAATTAATAAAAATTTCATATATAAATTATAAATTACATTATTTTACCATATGGCTGTTGCGATTTATAAGTCGTAAAACAATATTAACAAATCATTTCAGCATATCTGGATTTTTGAAGGCCACAACGTACATTTAAACAAGTCACGTCGGCGCTTTCGTGTTTTATTTCGATGAGGTTGGCAGTGCCGAAACTCCGCCATCTTGAATTTTTAGGGTCTTTTCTTACGTGGAAAGACCCATAACGGGCGCCGCGACGCGTCAGGGGGAGCGGGGGAGCGGTGGCGAAACGGGGGCGAAGGTGGGGGCGGGGCGGTTGCAATCGAAAAGTAATTATCGTCGCATTGATGGAGCGCACCGTTAGACAATCTCGCGGAAGATGCTGCGAAGCAGAGCAGGTCCTCCGACAGATCCAATTTGCCGATTCAGACAGTCATAGGCTCTAATTGCAACGCTATCGTGCGCGGGGCCGGCCCCTCCGTTCGCCGCCTGCCCTTCAACCAGGCCCGCCCGCCCGCCCGCCCGCCCGTCGCCACCGCCACCCACGTGATATATTGCGCATTCAAAAGTTCCGGAGTTGCAATTAGAATCTTCTCTTAGGCCCCACAGAGCAACGGAAAAAATTAACAGGATAAATCTTCCTCATCACACTCTGATTGTAAAATAACTCAAAACTGTGAAATTAAAAAAAATCATGCTAATAAATGCGTTTGATTTTTAAGCTTGAGCATACACATTTATTGATAAGCCAAGCACACATTAAAAATACTAAGTATTATATAATTAAGAAGAAATAGTTTTAACATCAAAAAATAAAAATATGTTCTATCAGTAAATATGTTTATCTCATTTCTCATTTCAACTAAGTTCATTTCATAAATTATTTAAACCCAACCTAATTTGTTTGACTCCAAAATGGGCATTCCTCTCACCAAGCATTCCTTAAATTCGGGCAGACATAGTCACGAAGCTGGAATGCTGATTCTTGATATAAGCGGTATTACATTTTGATTGCAATGACTTCTAAAAAATACTCTGCAATAAAATACAATAATTGCAATACTACTCTGAATGCAAAAACAAAAGAACCGCATGGAAATTCAGTAATATGTTCCTCTCTGTTTATTATCAAGTTTAATGTAGCAAGGTTACCGTTATGTTTTGAACATGGTCGCCTTTTATTTTTCCAACATACCCATTGCTTTAAAAACGAACGTCTCATTGTGAGCGTGATATTTAGTCATATGTATTGTATTGTATTTAAATGACTAAATCTTTAAAACTATTTTAAAATATTTTGTTAATGTAGCGATTATCAAAAAATTTTAATGATAGATATATGTATATTCAGAAGGGAAAAGTGAACATTCATTTCATATTAAGTTACAAGTCTTCAACCTAATGTTAACATGTTTCTTATTTATAATGGGTTCCCTTTTTCACTTAAATTCCAAGCCCGTAGGTGAAGCACGTATGCATATGCAACTAACGCCTCATTGGCAATGAAAGCGCATCTCAGCTAGAAACATCAATGCTCGCATAAACGGCGAACCTGCCGTCGGCTGTATAAGCAGTAACAAGAAGGCGAACCACCAGGCTAGACGATGCGATGTTCGATCTTCAGCGGTCTCGTTACTTCCTAGAGGGAAACGCCAGACCTTGTTCTTCGCTTCTTGCGCGCGACTTTAATGAAAACATCCATAAAGGCGGAGCTACGTATGGGGAAGAGCGAGAGCAGGGGCGGAGTCACTGAACTGTGGGTTCGCGTAGAACTTCCGGTGCTTGCTCGCGTAGTTCGTAAAGTTGCTCCATACAGGATAAAGCACTCTGACTTCGAGACCAATGAAATCCAACGGTTTAACGGCAAATGCGCATTCATGATTCTGCTTTTTCGCGAAATTATTTTTAATAGCCTGTTATCTAAGATGCGGAACTTTCTTAGCGTGGCGGTAATCAAAAACGTCATCTCAGAGAGGAATGCTAAGTAATATTTTACTCACGAAGCAGTACAAATTATTAGTGAAAATTAATTAGAAATAATCTACGGCAATTGATACCACGTTCCTATCGTTTCGTAATGCTATGTGTCACAATTTTAGAAAGAATCTTTTCGCTCTAAATCTATAGGAACTTCTGAAAAACGATTACAAAACTTTTTTTTATTTTTCAACTCCTTCGATTTTCTCTTTTGCCCCTTCACATCTTTATTTTACGTACGTTTCTCATTACATTTTCATTGTGATAATACTGCTATTATTTAAGGGAAAATACTTCTAGTTTCTTCCTAATATAGTATCACGTGACATTTTAGGTTTTAAAAATCCGTAACTCTTTAAGAAAGCATAGGAAGAGTTCACAGAAAGTGTGTTACATAAGATGTAACACAGGGATCCAAATATATATCTGTATTTAGAGCCTTGCGTCAACATTTTCATTTTACATTCGCTCAAATAAATAGTTCGGTTTCCACATTCCGACCTCTTCGATTACGCTTGCATTCATAAAGGTTGGTAGGCATTTTTTTTCGAAAACACAAACACACTATAATTGTCTAATTTTAGAGAGAACCTATCATTGCTCTGATATATAACTTCACGCAATACTCCGACATTCAATTTTAATAAAGCTTTTTAATTATTACATCCTAGTGGTGAATGACTATTTAACACCCTAATTCGACTTCAGTGTATGCGTTTTATAGTCTGTTTTTTGCTCGGTTCATTTTTTCCTCAATGAAGATAACTCTTCTGAAGAGACAATCGTCACAGGTGATTTTGGCAATGTACCAGGAATTGAAAATTCGAAATCTCTGAGCGCATAAAGACATATTAGTTTAATTGGAGACAGACAATTCCGAATAAGCAGCGTTTCGTTTCCGCGCTTGCATTCGCCCTGGGGCTCCAGAGCTGTCAGCGCGAGGACAGTTCACCCCGCGGCGTAGCTGGGGCAATCGCCCTGGGCGGTCAACGCGAGAGCAGTTGGCACTCCTGGGGAGGCTAGGGCCACGCCCTGGGAGGCAGCGGAGAGCCAGTCCCCGGGAATCACACGACTGCATCCCATGGTCAGTTTTCAGCAGAATCTTTGGAATTTGGTAAGTTAAGTCAGTGAGATAAGAAGATACTCGTGATAGAAGGTTGTAAGTCTTTTCCTCCAAATTCTTAAGTGTAGCTGTGGTCTAAGAGGACGTGTAAATGATTCTTGAAAGCAGACAGAAGTGGATAAATTATGATCAATCAATGTGCAGGCCACGGTAAACGTAGAAATCAATCCTCACACTAAGGAGGAAAATAAGGGGATGGGCTCGGGCTATGCCTCTTTGGGGAGGTAGGTAAAAGTCGAAGGAAAAGTTGATCGCGGGGTGCAGTCGGTCCCCAGTCCCCGACCTTCACCGCCCGCTCCATCCATAGCCCCCGCAGGGCCCCGTGGAATCTAGAAATATCTAATGCACTGCTGGTAAAAGTCGTAAATGGGAAGCCCCGACTTCGGAATATTGGCTCCAAAAGCGGATATCACATAGCCAATAAGGAAAATGAATCAACAGATATTTTTTTTAGATTGGACTTGAATTTCAGTCATAATTATTTCAAGCTCTTCGATTGATACTAGTTCTACCGAGAAGAGAAAGGAAAACAGAGAAGGTGTTACTAGTGACACCTCCGTTTTCAGTAGTACTATTCCACTCTTGCTGCATGAGAAGATTTATAGGAAATTTGCTTTCGTTACGTTAAAGAAACACGTAAAATATGAAATGTTACGACTGATAACAAAGGACAGTTTCTGATACAAAATGAAAATTTCGGTGTAAAAGTATAGATTTTCATTTACCCATGTTCAGAGAATCATTTACTCCACCGTCGGCGATTCATTAACCATTACTGCCAATTAATTATTACATTGAGTTTGGTTGATTTATGAATCTGGGCGCGTCAACTGCTAAGGTCATTAGGCCCGTAAGTGTAGTGCATATTTTGTCGCGGGAGGTGACCCTAACTTGGTGGAAATATCCGGCGCCGACCTACCGCCGACTATGGGTTTTTTCGCCCGCAACCACCTATCTCCCACCAGCGGAATACCGCCCCAGCCGGGACAAGTTCTAAGCTTCCGACCAGCCTCCTGTCAAGTGCGGTAGTGTAGTGCATCGAAGGGGGTGTATTTGTTTAAGTAAGGGATGGGATAGGATAGGACACGGAATGGGAAGGAAAGATCCCGCGCGGTCCGTGCCCGTTAGGGTACTTCTCCGGCATTCTCCTTGTGTGATCGGAGAAACCGCGGAAAACTACCGATTCGAGCAGCCGACCGCTCGAATTTTCCTCCAGACAGTGACAGAACTCGAACTAGCTATCTAGCTAGTGTCGAAAATCCTGCCACCGTCGGGACTTGAATCTAGGACCTTCCGGCCAGAGGCACCACAGTGACATCAGTTGATGCTCTGAGCCACCTGTCCCGGTTATTGTAAGGGTATTAATATATTATTAATTAAGTACATCGCCTAGTTATAAAGAAATACCTCGATCATAATTAAGCACGATCGAGTTATTTCTGTTATATTTTATATTTTCATTAAAGTATTAAAAATGCAACAATAAACCGTAATTAATCATGACATTTATAAATATATCGTGAAACTTCAAAGGATTTTCCTTGTTAACCCCATTTAATACACGTGTTCTTGTGGTGTGTCTGTGACGTACATTCCCGTCCCCCAACCCCCAATAGCTCTTTCGTGAGTGGCCGTTCGCCTGTCTGGGCTGCACGCATGGGGACTGTTCGGTCCATCAGCAGCCACCCCGACGCCGCCCAGGGATTTGAATATTTATAAGGAGGAAGCTTACCTCGCTGGAATTAAAATAAAAGGCTAGGCCGTTCCCCCAATGGCGGGTCGCGGCACGGCCTTTATTTATCTAGGGAGCGCTCTAATTGGATTACCATAAGCACGCCGGGAATTCTTTCCGGGCGCTCGTGCGGGCCACGGCCGCCTGATACGCGTGTAGAACGCGGCCGTTAACTGTTCGGGGGCGTTGGAGACAATGAAGTGTCGTCCTTCGAGTCAGATGTTTCAATAAGCGACTCAGCGTATGCTATTATTACAACAATGCCTTTGGACTCAGCCCAGCTAATGACTTCTTTCTCGGAATTAATTCCTACTGTGTGGGTCACATTGAAAGAAGAAAGTCAGTAACAAACAGGGGCCGAAGAATTGTGAGTGTCTATTGTATATTATTTAAAGAGAAATCCAAAGATTTGTAGTTATTTCAAGATTTGTGGCTATGAGTAATACTACTAACATTTAGATATCGTGTATATGAAATCTTAGATGTGGCCGCATTGGGGGGTCTCAAATTTAACTGTATTCCATAACCCAAGTGTTCTATTTTAAGACCAGAGTCGGATTTAACAGTTAGCAGACTAAGCGGCCACGTGGGCCTGGGGCATAGAGACCTGAATTTTGAAACATTCAAAATTCTGAACGAAACATAAATTAACTCTTTATTTGGCAACAATGATCTGAAGCCATTTACACTTTCCAGGGCCCTAATGAAATTATGGTATAGATTTATCGAGTGATAGTGGTGACATTCAATTCGCTAATGAAATGTCTGGCACATTTCCGAATATTCATTCCCATATATTGAAATATTATGGAAGATTTTTCTAACAATTCCTGAATACTAATGTGACTGAAAAACGGTCACTTTCAGTTTTAATGGCGAAAATTGTTTTAAGAAAGTAATGGGAAAATAAAGTATAAATACCTTTGCCATTTTTTGTATATAGTAGGAAATATGAAACCGCATTGACACTTCCAAAATTATTGATGGTTTTGTAAGAAATAAAGCGTGTCAAAATATATTTTAAGTAAAGGTATTTAATTTGCAACTGTATGAATTCTTTTCTTACAAATTATCGAAATTTTCATTTCAATGTTTCATCAATATCGTTTTCTTTTCTTTTTTGTTACATTTACGAAAGTTTTCTTGTAACTTCTATATCTAACTTGAGTTTGAGAGCCATTTTTTTTATCAGTTGGGGTCTTGACTTGAGCCGCCTCTGCCTAAGATAGATACACATTTTTAAGGATTAATATAGCTCTAGAAATTTAAAATGATATATTATTCAGAATAATTTTTTGACCTCTTTAGATTTTGCATATCGGCAAAAAGTAATTCCATTATCTTCAGCATTTATAATAAATTTAATTTCAAATATAAGATCTACAGGTAAAACATACATCAGGGAATTTTTCGCGTTCGTAGCATTACATTGTAAAAATAAGAAAACATTTATTTATCGTCAAGTGATATAAACATAATTAAAACGTAAGAACAAAAAGTCGCAAAAAGTGTACTTACAGAAGAAATATTTTTATTTCGCTCACTGCAGGTATCGTTTCTTCGTCGTAGTAAGGACGCGGCCTGAACAGCTAAAATGTTATTTCTTAACATTTAATAGTTTGAAACCGTTAGTAAAGAACCAACTATTGGATGTAATCGGTTAAAATTTATTGACCAACCTAGTGGGAAAAAAATTAACTATAAGCTTTCTCCGGAACCATTTTGCAAGATAACAGTTTCAGTCCAGTCAACGAACCGTGATTATATGAATACCGTGATCCTATGAAATGGGGCGTCACAAGAAGTAGTGGTCAGTTCGCTCGTCTTCCACCTTCGAGAACTGGGGTGGAATCCTGGTTGATCCAATTTGGATCCGGAATTTGTGGTCGACTAGATGTATTCGCGGAAGGATATCTCCAAGTTTCCCTATTTTTCCTGCCAATTCCACTATTTCATTGTTATCAATGTCATTGTCACCAGCTTCATTGTCATCACCCATCTATTAAAAACATTCAAGTACGTCAGAAAAGGCTTAGGGTCTGAGGATCACAATAGAAGAATAGCATCTGTAAAGCATTCGTAAATAAAATAATGAAATTCTCAAGAAGATTTTGAAGAGCAGAAAATCGTGATGCTTACTCACAGTTTCCTGCTAATACTATTCTAATTCAAGTACACTATTCTAATTCCAGACATAATGTTGTCGTTAGCTTTTTACGTGAATTCTCAAAATGTACTAATAAGTGTATGAAGAATGTCGCGAACAGAATTCCTTTCCCTTTCCTTTGGTGCCTAAAGAGCATCGGGGGTCTATTAGCCGAGCAGCTGCTGAAGCAAGCGTGGAGGTTCCTCGAGGACTGTTTGAATTGAGGGCGCGATGCTCTCCACGACAAGTCACATGGAAGCCTTTCGAACGCTGGGGGGAGGGGAGATAGTCCTATTTGCCCCCCCCTCCGCTTCTCCAGAAAGAACGTTATTTGCTCCGCAAACAAATTACCTCTCCATTCATTAACAAGCTCTCAGGCGTTGACACCGGCCCTGGGAGAGCAGAGGTCGTCGGCGACACAGCGTCACAGCTACTTCTGCAACAACCCACGTGTTCCCCGCTCGCACACTCCGCTTGCGAGATGAACCTTCTCCCGGGGTGAGCGACCTGAGCTTTACGTGCAGCCTTGCCTCCTTTTTGTGCCGCGGATGCCCCTCCCCCATGTCACTTAGGAGAGAGTTAATAAACGAAAATCACAATTTCGGTCTAATACATCCAACCGTGACTGGCAATTAGTCTAGGTATACATTGCGAAAAAAAAAGAATGCCAGTGTTTGTGCCGGAATAAAATATCTTTATGTGGAGAATGAACGTTGAAAATGTGTTTGGGTAGTTCATGAAAGGGGCGATTGACGGCCCCGCGACCCTTTGTGGTGGGTGATGGCTCGCCGCCCGCTCGCTTCCTCCTCGCGAGGTCAACTTCCTGGAGGCGGCCACGCCGGCTTCCAGCCCTCCTCCGTTTCACTCGCGCTGCTCTTCACCTCAAGTGCAAATGTTCTCCAAATAATTCATTCTTTGTCGCAAATATCCTGGCAGATCTGTCAACATTAATGGCTCTTTGAAGTAACAAAACAGGTTTTTATTAGATCTTGAACACGTTTTTTGAAAATTATATGGAGAAAAGTATAAATTTAGAAGTAGAATAGAAATTGACTGGAAGTACCGGAGGATAAGACATTTAAATTGTTATCGAATCGTCTACCGAAGACTACATACAGAAAAATTGAAGGCGCAGTCGGGCGTAACTACTTTATAATAGGAGCCACATTGTTTTGTGCAGGTCGTGTCGTGAGCGTGTCACGAGTGGGTCGTGAACGTACCGTGAGTACGTCGTGAGTGTGACAATAGTGAATCGCCAAAGGATCGTGAGTGGATCACATATAGGTCGGAAGCGGGACCGCTACGTCGCAAGCGTGTCGGGAGCGTGTCGGGAGCGTGTCGGGAGCGTGTCGGGAGCGTGTCGGGAGCGTGTCGGGAGCGTGTCGGGAGCGTGTCGGGAGCGTGTCGGGAGCGTGTCGGGAGCGTGTCGGGAGCGTGTCGGGAGCGTGTCGGGAGCGTGTCGGGAGCGGGTCGGGAGCGGGTCGGGAGCGGGTCGGGAGCGGGTCGGGAGCGGGTCGGGAGCGAGGAAGGGGGGCGATCCGAGGGTAAGGGATGCTGTTCAGGATGGTCAGTCGGGCAACGCGGCAGCCTTTGTCTCGTGCGCTGCGCCAGCGGCCAAGGACGTCACAGCCAGTGACTCCGATGCACGGTGCAGACAGAAGCCACGGCCATCTACCGGGCTTTGCTCAAGACAGCGTTCACTCGCCGGGCCGGAGCACATTGAATCACTTCCAGTATTCACAGACCGCAGGTAAGTTACAGATATCGACGCTGAAGTGTCAATAGCTTTTATTGTTTCAATTGTACCTAATCAAACTCAAATTGTTGAACTAATATGTTGGATCAATTACTGATACATATTGAAACCACAAATGACAATAATTGATTACATATCTACGAATGAGAGGAAAAAGCAACTTTTGCAGAGTATGATTTCCCTGACATAAAGGATTAATATTTAGCGAAAATGCTTTAATTTAGGATCAGAATACAGAACCAGAACAGGAATTTGCTAACAATTTATGACTGCTGAACTGAGTTATCGGGATAGAATCCTTCGACAAACATTATTTTCTTTGAGCTATTACACGTAATAATCTTCATAAAAATGAGCAGACGTAATAAATGATTTATTTTCTACGCATTCATCTAAATAAAACTATAGAAGCATTCCCAGGAATTAGGAGGCACATCTGCTATCATCTTGAACGCAAGTTACATTTATTAAGTCTACATTCATACGTAGCTTTGCATAGTGGTGTATGTCACACACCCAAATTTTGTAAGTTACAAAAATATTACTTTAATTTTTATATCCACAAGTTCATCAGAGGCTACGGACGCAAATTAGAAAGAACTGAGAGTTAATAGTTGTGTACTCGCGACGAACGTTAAAATGACAGAACGTACCTTATTTTCCTACGGCTCAGGAAAGGAAATCTTGAAAAGTCATCATAGGGAAGACTTGAAGAATTGAAACTGTTACAAACGGAATGTGCAACGCTAGAAAACTAATAAATGAAAAATAAGTTTCTGAGACATTCTGAGTAAATAAATACTTTTGTCATCTGGTAAATGGAAACAGTGACTTCTTTAAAATAACGGTGTCGGTGACCATTTCTTTAATTAAGAATAATGACTTGAATTTTCAGTGAAGGAACAAGAAAATTGAGAATGGTACACAATTGTAATGCCGCTACTAATAGAAATAAAAAAAATCACTCTTTAACCTTTTAGTTGCAAGCGGAGAACGGTAGCACAATGCCAGCGACCAAAGTTTCTGCATTCTCAGCAATTCCAACAGACAGGCATTTAAAGAGTGACTCACGTTGACCGTCCTATCTTTATACGAATTCCGTAAATGCAGACATATTGGGACTTCAATATGATCACTGAATCAATTGTCATTAACCATTGTCAATCTTTGGTCTAAATGTTTTAACAAAAAGAACCACAAAGAATAGTACAATAACATTCTATTGTATACACGGATATGGATACTTACAATCGACTTCGATTGTAGTGAACTTCTGGGGACTAACATTTTTGGTTCACTGTATCAGAGGTTCGCTTTATCCGATGTCAAAATTAAACAGAATTTGTCCTTAATGACTGATTTTATTAATATAGAGCTACAGAAGAATACATTAACAGGACGAACTGAAAATTTTAATTACTTCATTAGTCCTTCAAAAATAAATTAGTTTTTCATTAGAAATGTCTTTAGATCCTTCTCCAGAGTTCGTGCTCTCTCCACACTCGATTCTGCATTGTCCTCTATGTCTAAGTATTCATTATTGACACCCTTCAATGCCTCTAGCACTGCTGGAATACAATCTCACACTCCAAATAACTCCAATTAACTTTTACTCGCCTAATAACATACAGCATCCTTTCGGTAGCGGGATGGCCCAAGCGGCTAATGAAACTGAACGCTTTTGCGCGCGGCAGGGCCAGGCTGCGGCAGTCGCGTGCTTCCTGGCAAACTCTAGGCACTTTGTTCCGCGGAGTATCAAGTTACACCAAGATTAAAACTGAAGCAAACAATCGCGCGTCGTCCCCACCAGTTGTGGCCTTAGAAGGACATGGCTTCAGTGAAACTGAGTGGCATAAGGTCATCAGTAAGGTCCCCATTCCGAGTCCGCTATCTTCATCTCAGGGGAGACTTATTCAATTATGAGCTCTGGCCAACAGTATTTTTTTCAAGCTGGATAGGGTTGGAATTTGTGGTACTGAGACGATATATATTTTTTCCAGGAGATATAATAATAATAATAATAATAATAATAATAATAATAATAATAATAATAATAATAATAATAATAATAATAATGTCTTTATTACTCAAGGCTCAGACCATAGGGCCTGCTCTTCCACCTAACCACTGAATCTACATTGTTACAGGGCAGTAACATATAAGAGGGAGGGCAATCTGTACATTTAACTGAGAGTTCACTATATTCTAGTTCACTATAAGCGAAGTCGACGGTAGTTACCAAGAATATAAAAAGTTGCTGTTCTTTTATGCGACAACGGAATAGTAAATATTTAATGGTGGGCGTTTTCTTCCTTGGAGAATTGTTGTCGTATGACCTCACCTGTGCCGCAAGCAGTGACGCACTGAGAATTCAGTGGCTTTGCGCAGTATGAAGAATGGCAGAAAAATCAACCAAATATTTGCATTTTACAGTTAATACCGAAATTGTTTTATTCTTTTCGAGTTGTTTCCGAGTGCCTAGATATCCAACGACACCATAGACTCCTATTAAATGGAAGGAAGCTGCATAGTTTTCTTTCAACTTCTGCACAAATTGAAACTCAGAAAATGATAGAGATTTATTTGTGCATAAATAAATTATGAGTGCATTAAAACCAGTATACAAATTTGTAAATGGAGAAATTAATTTTATATTTTCATTCTCGGACGGTAATTGCTATAAAGGCGAGTGTTCTCTAATGGCCACTTGTAAGCTTGACAACTTCTTAGGTACGCATTCTCATCTTTTTTTGCATTCTGTTCGCCGATATTATTGCGCAGATATTATTTATTACGCCGCACTCACTTATGTTGGCAGACATGGCTCATTCTTGTGGTGGAGGGTACGGTCAACCTTATATTTATTTTTATTTATTTATTTTTATTTACTTTTTTAAATTTATTTATTTACTTATTTATATTTACTTGTTGGGTATTGCGAGTCTTTAACTGCTGATGTCATTGAGACCCATGACTGATATTAGAATGATAGTAATAATGATGGTAAAGATGATGAAACATTGAATGATGTGAAGGGAAATGGGAGAACCCCTAGAAAACCGACTGACAGCGCGCTTTGTTCACCACATATTCCTCATGGATGGGGTTGGAAACCGGAGGCCATGCACGCCATCGCTCCGCCTGCTCGCTGCGCGCCACGCACAGAAGAAAGGCAGTCGCTGGCGGCGAATGAAGCAGGAAGGAAAGGAAAGCGAACTCCACAAAAACAGAGGACACGGAGCCATAAAAGGACCCGACATGGTAATTGGGGTCGAACGGAAAGGAATACATTCTTTTACGACCGCACGTAACACATTTGGGACTAACAAATCGGTAATCGAGTCTCAAATTATCATCGTAACACCTGCGTATTAAAATGCCCTTTTTTATAATTCATCTAAGACACTTTCCAAATGCAAAAACAACAACGAACATATCCGATAACATGAGCAAGTCATATTTCAAAACTGATTTTTGATTTCAATTTAGAACTGAACAAATCATCTTCATTATTTCTAGACTTTAGAAGAAGGGTATTCATTTGCAGTGCAATTTACTAATCTTTTATGAATTGCTAGCTACGCGTTTAAGATATTATTAAAATAAGTACTAATATATTGCCTATATCTCAAACCACGACTGAAAACAAAGAGGTCTTCTCTAAACACCAAATTTTATTCTTTTTGTTGACTTTTTCAGAACATGACTGTACATATTCTACCCGGAACTATGCAGTACAAGAAGAGCACTTCGTGTTTTACAGTAGAAACGAGGAAAATGCAGCGTGTCAAATGGCAACGGCTGAATCAGAGAATATACCCGGATAAATCAGAAAATAGTCCACATCACATCATTTACTTGAAATAAGACAAGTGATTTGTTCTTGTTAGAAATTGTTTTTTTCTAATTTTTAAAATGTTTACCTTATTTTTACAAGGTTTATGGAAAATGTACTTCTGTTTTCTACTTTTCTTACCATTTTAAAAACATAAGCTTAAAAAATAGACACACAACAGATAAACATCTTCGACAATTTTTGGAACCAATGTGATGAAAATTAATTTTTTTAATTGTTAAAATAAAATTAAATTTGTTCTATCCTTCATTTCAAACAGTCCTTTTAAATCATAATGAACTTCCCTTCTATTAAAAATTCCGAGTAATTGTTCAAGAAAAAATAATTCTCTACCGGATCAATATGTTATACCACCAAAAACATAATATTAGAATAAAAAATACTGTTACTTGAAATTTTTCAAAATTAGTTGTATATATTAATAGCTGTGATATCCATTATATGCTACATGATTTTGGAAATGTTCCATCATTTTTAAAATTCTCTCTATGCGCTTCACAAAGGTTCTGAGAACGTTATTTCCCCCCGTGGGCGGGTGGTGTGATGGGCGGGGTGCGGGGGGGGGGGGCGGAGCAGCTGAGGGCGATGAGTATCGAAGCGGAGACGCACGGCCTCGTGGCCCGCGCAGCGTGCAGCCGCCGAGCGATCGCCCGGGCGATGGGGCGATTGGGCGATTGGGCGATCGTGATCGGAGCATCGACGCTATCGTCGGGCTCCCGGCAGGCGGGGTGGGGCGTGGGCAGAGGGGATGAGGCGGGCGTGGGTCGAGCGGGGAGCGGTAGCGGGGGCGTGGCGAGGAGGAAGCACAAGGTCAGCGTCCATCACTTTGGTTGCTCTCTCACCCCAGCGAGAGGTGGAATTCTATTGCCACTTCAAACAAGTAGTGCCCCCCATTGGGATATAACAAATGTCAGCATCGTCCGAACAATTTCGTGTTCTATGTCTAATTGAAAAGATATCCTTACAATTTAACTGCCACTTCTTTCTGAGGACGGAGATGGACTTGCAGTGAGCCGTGATTCTGCAACTGTCCTTCGAAACAGTTATTTGATAAACTGTATTCCAATCAGTGTTAAGGGTTTTACAGATCTCTTAAAAGTTTCGAAAAATGAGTATAATTTATACAACACAACTGATTTGGGGTTGAAATGGCACACACTCATGCTCATCTACACTACCACATCACCTAATTTTTTTCTTATTATATTAACTAAACTACGTTCCAGATAATATGGAAAACCAAAATTAAGGATCCGTTTGATTAAATTTCTATTCATAGTTAGGGAAAATAGATAATAATATATAAAAAATGTTGCAAGGAATGTAATAACATATTTCATTTTTTACTGATTCGTTATTGCTTATTATTGCCTTCGATATCGCGTTCGATGTTCTTTGCATAACTTACCTGGATCGAGAGGATCGTGGTTACGAAGGAAATATGAAAACAGTTGAATGAAGCTATATGTTCTCTGATGGAGGGAATTATGAAAGTAAATTATGAGACGTAATTATGGGAGAGAAATATGAAAAGAGAAACCGAGTCAAGTTAACAATTAGTAAATTAGGAAATTACTATCTGAATCATTAAAATTACGAAGAAATAAAATCATATGTGTACCATGGGCGTTAACAGGTTCTAAAAATCTCGTAAAACAAAAAGCGCTTGGGCCTAACACTCTCGGGATTTTTGCCGCCCCATCTTAGAACCCTTATAACGCCATTGGTGCATAAATAAATATTTACTCCTTAGATGAAACATCAATAAAAAACATAGATTGATTTACCTTCCTTAGAAAACAATGTGGAATGATAATTTTTATGAGTATAACAATGTTATGAATATTGTTTCAAATATTGGTCTTCTTCACAACTATCATATTGCTATCATATAGTGGTCACACTGCTCACCTTCCTCTCTGGATACCTGGATTCAAATTCCGGTCAATCAGTGAAGGACTCGGACGAAAGATTATTTCGGAGTTCCCCCATTCCTCCTACCTTCGGCATTCGAATCATATTCTCATTATCAACCATCACAACCAACAACCAGTAATTCTCTTGCAATGCTAAAATGTTTAGGTAGTGAGGATCATAATAATAAAGACATTCGTTATGTCCCACGCATTTTTTATTTCATTCTAGATAATAATCTGCCTTTCCCTCTTCACCGACCGACTGGAACAAAATACTCCTTTTGTTGTCCATCACGTTGGCCGAAATGTAAGTCGGTGCCGGATCTTCCCATTCAACGGGAGAAGATCACCGGTGCCTTGCGCGATAAATCCATGCACTACACTTACGGAACTAATGACCTTAGCAGTTGACGTTGACATCTGTCCAGGGCACAAATAATCTGACACTAATCAATCAATCTACCTCCACCTCTACCGCTGGCCTCCGCCGCCGCCGCCGCCTCCGCCGCCGTCTCTGCCTCCGCCGCCTCCGCCGCCTCCGCCGCCTCCGCCGCCTCCGCCGCCTCCGCCGCCTCCGCCGCCTCCGCCGCCTCCGCCGCCTCCGCCGCCTCCGCCGCCGCCTCCGCCGCCTCCGCCGCCTCCGCCGCCTCCGCCGCCTCCGCCACCTCCGCCGCCTCCGCCGCCTCCGCCGCCTCCGCCGCCTCCGCCGCCTCCGCCGCCTCCGCCGCCTCCGCCGCCTCCGCCGCCTCCGCCGCCTCCGCCGCCTCCGCCGCCTCCGCCGCCTCCGCCGTCTCCGCCGCCTCCGCCACCTTCGCCACTGCCTTCGGCACTGCCTGCGTCGCCGCCTCCGCCGATGCCTCCGCCGGCTCCGCCGCCCCCGCCTCCGCCCCCGCCCCGCCTCCGACACCGCCTCCACCGCCTCCGCCGCCGCCACCTTCGCCACCGCCTTTGCCGCCTCCGCCGCCGCCTCCGCCGATGCCTCCGCCGCCCCCGCCGCCTCCGCCACCGCCTTCGCCGCCTTCGCCTGCGCCGCCGCAGTCGTGCGCGTGGCTGCGAGAGGCGGCGCGGGGTCGCGCGCCCTCTGCTTTGTGTCGGCTTCTGAGCCCCGGGGGCCGCGATAGCCCTCCACCGCGCCCTCTCATTAGCGCTCCTCTTCTCGTTAGCAGCCCACGCCGCACACGCTAATTGTTGCCTCCGCACCCATAACGCACGAAATACGACAATTGTTGCAACAATGTTGCGGCTGCGCATTTGCAAGCGAAAAACGAAGAGCAGCGGGGTTTGCTGTAGTGAATCGATAAGAAACTTTTTTACTTTTCAAAAGGTGAGAGAGGGGATATTTTGTGTTGATCATATTGATATTGTTAAGAAAAATCATAGTTTTCCACTGATTCCAATGCTTCAGGAAAGGTTTTTGTTGTAAAAGAGCAATGACAATTTCGAACGATTTATTTCTTATAACTTTTTGACACTAGCTAAACATCTACGATTCATTGCTAGATTCAGTTGCTGCCTGGAAGTGAATTCTAAGGGCTGGCTGCTCTGATAGGTAGTTTTTCGTGGTTTCTCCGATTAATATCAAGCATATATCGGAGTAATCTAAAAAAACTGGCCATGGACCGCGCGCATCCTCAAGTCCCCACGTCTTTCCTTACACGCACGCACACAAGTACACACACACATTTACATGCAATTCACTACCATACTATAGGTTGGTTGACTGATTGTTAGTGATTTTGGGCGCGTCATTAGTCCCGTAAGTGTAGTGCACGTATTTTGCTTGAGAGGAGGCGGTGGTCTTCCCTCCCTGTATGGCGAGATCCGCCGTCCCGTACCGTCGGCTAGTGGGGTTTTCCCTTAACGAGGTATCTCCCACCAGCGGGGCACCATCCCAGCCAGGACAATCACTTCGCTCTCGACCGGTCTCCCGTCATGCGTGTTAGTGCAGTGCATGTTAGTGTAAGCATGTGTGTGTAAGCGGAGAGGATTGGACAAGGAAGAGGAAGGAAAGATCGCGCGCGGTCCGTGTCCCTTTAGTTAGGGTACAGCTCCGGCATTCGTCTGGTGTTGATCGGAGAAACTACGGAAAACTACCGATCAGAGCAGCCAGTCTCTAGAGGTCTCCTCCAGACAGCGGCTAAATTCGATCCAGGTGACAAGCTAGTGTCGAAAATCCTACCACCGTCGGGATTCGAACCTAGGACCTCCCGGTCAGAGGTACTGCAGAGACATAATTTGATGTTCTGCCCCTTCTCCCCGGTCCACACTATCGGGAGAACCGACCAGGCGGGGCTTGGAGCTTTCCTTGATTGGGGCGGTCGTCCGCTGGAAGGGAAATCGTAATCGTGGCAAGCCGACGCGATGTGTGGATGCGACTCAGCATCCAGAGGAAGAGGAACACCGCCACCTCCCGGGAAAGAAACATTCACTACACTAACGAATCGTTGAAGTTGGCGCGCCCGTTCAAATGCATGAATGAATCAATCGACTGAAATGGATTTTGACGAGGCAAAAAGTGTTTATTATGCGTATAATATGGTACGAAAATAAATGATTATTTTATTTCAATAAATGATGTAAATTACTAAATATGATAGGTATAGAATGAATAATACAACACACTATTGAACTATTAAAGAATTAGAATCATACTTTTGTATTTAAATTCCTCTGGCATCCAAAATAGGAAATACGTGTAACTGGATAAAAACGAATCACTATCATTTTGTCTTTTATTAGAAAATTATGAAGTTCTTCCCTTGATACTCAGTTAGCACTTGTAAACTAATTCAACTCCACCTGTGTTTTCACATTACATGATCATCTTATGCACAGAACCACTTAATAAGGATAAGGGACATTCAGTGGTTTTACCATTCAAAATAATCGTATCTACAATGAAGACACTCCATGAACATGAGATGTGGTAATAAGAACATCACCAACGTCATGCAATTATCGTTCAAGAATTTTCATTGCCGTACTAACTCGCTACGTCTTTCATTACAGAAATATGCACCTACTGGAATGGAATTCCAGAGAGGAAAATATCCTTCAACCAGTAATTCAAAATGTTTATCAGCGATCTATTTTGGAGGGCAAGTAATCTCATATATGAACGTGTATATTGAGAACAACTTCATTACAATATTTGCATTGTAACTACAGTGGGAACCGGTTTCTCTATGAGCAGATTCAAATATTCAAGGTCAGAAGAGAAATTGCTGAATAATTTGCCTGGATAAAGTGCCTGGAGTCGATGGAAACATTTTTCATATTTAAGTAGAAAATTGCAGAAATATTTGCATTCAGTATCTAAAAAAGCAGATATTATTCTTAATGAAGATCTCGGAATTCATTCTTCTTTAATTTTAATCATTGTTATATTTTAACGAAGTATTGATATAATTCGTTTCTATTTTTTATTATGAGAAAACTTGTATGGAAATAAAATCGCAACTATGTAAGCAGTTTGAAATGCAATCCTTGTTTTTAAATGAAAATTCTGTATGAATGGTTCTTGGGGATCAATATTATCCACGTATTCGCAATATTGTTCTAGATATAAATTAATAATTTGGAATATAATGGAGATAATCTCCATGCGACGATTCACAAAATACCTTCTGTAATTAGGCCCCAGATTCCCAGAACCACATGTGCTTAAATATCCCAGAAAGGTCTCTCTTAATATTCACATATATTTTTCACAAAAAGAAAAAAATGCCAATATTTTTACGAATGCCAATATTTTTAGTATTTTTTCTTTGGGCTCCAAAACCCGAACTTTTTATACATAAAACCTTAAAAAACTGCTGGAAATGTTTTATTTAAGAAATTTTCACGTTTGCTCAATTGACATCAGTAGGTACTCCCTCCTAGGCTGTGTCGAAAATCGAACAATAAGTAGCTAATGACCAGATGTCGAGTTGTAATGAAGTTCATCTTTTATTGAATAGCTGAGATTCAGCCTAGCGATGTTCGGCTTTAATTTATTCTTCACAGGCTCACTAACTTGAGGGCCTTCTGAGTAAGAGTAGAGAAAATTCTGGTTTCTTTCGAGAAAAGGTTTCCTGAGAGTACTTGAAAATCCTGCGCCTCCATGACGACAATGGTCAACCGATTTAACTGAACCTTAATTTAATCTTCTGAAGGAAAATTGATTTAAACTTCGGGGGATAGGGAGGGGAGGGTATGAGGTAGCTCAGTGACAACAAGCGTTGCCACTTCAACATCTCATACTGGGAGGTACTGTAAAGCTCGAGTACTGGAAAGTGGATTATTTTCGACATTAGTTAGTGCATACTAGCTAAGTTGGATTCAGCCGTTATCTGGAGGTGAATTCTAGCGAGTAGCTGTCCTTTGCAGTGGTTAAAGTGTTTTTTTATTAATATCAGGGTAATTCCGGAGCAGAACCTTAACAAACGTGCCACGGACTGCATTCTTGTCCCCTCCCCGTGTACACACACACACTTGCATATATATGCACATCACACATACTGAGAGACTAGTCGGGAGCTTAGAGTTTGTCTCAGCTGGGCGTGGGCCTACTGGAGGAGATACTTGGAGACGGACAATTTGTAAGCCTTTTTGTAGGTCGGCGCTGGGTATAACGTTCAAGTGCATCAAAAACAGCGCCACGTCCCGAGTATAACTTCCGCTACACTAACGGGACAGGACGGTAGTTGAGTGCCCGGAAACAATAAGTATTCCCTAAAATTTGGGAAACGCCACATACTGCGTGTGGAGCAAGGCACCGATTTAGCGGCTGCCAGAGGCGCGGCGGGGGCTGCTATGCCAAGGCTAGCCGGGCGCGGCAGGGCGGGGCAGGGCGGGGCGGGGCGCGGCGGGGCGGGGTGGTGCCTGGTGGTTCAAGGCGGCAGGAGAGGGCGCGGCGCCTCGGAGTGGTGGGCGGGGCGGGGCGGGGTGGGGCATAGTGTTTCAAGGCGGCAGGGCAGGGCGCGGTGAAGCGGGGTGGGGCGGGGCGGGGTGTGGCTGGGTGGGGTGTGATCGGAAGCGGATAAACGCAACGGGATCCTATTACGATTATCCGGCTACCGGACAACACCGCGTGGGCGACTGCCGAGGCAAGACAACAGACGCTCGGCTCCGTCCAACTCATCACTTGTTTCCATTTCATTACATTACTCGCTGAGTGCCAGTCGTTAATTTCAATGACGTGTAACTTATGTATATTTTCTAACGTAAAGCGAGTCTAGCACAAGGCATCATTAATTAACAGTATGTTCGATATTCTAGTTATCCAATGTTGATGTGACTCATAAAATCGTTTCCACGATGATTCTATAAATGCACTTCAACAGCAGCCTTTGTTCATTACCTTCTGTATCGTTCTAGTTATTCATAATCATAATAGTACAACAATGCAGAATAGATCTTCAACCCTTATGAAAAATCATATTTGTCACCACTTTATTTTTCAGGAAGAAGCTGACAGCCTTATAGAGCTTATTGGAAGTAACAAACTACGAAACCTCGAAGTTTATTGTTGATATGTCCATCTTATGAAATAATTGTCCCAAAAAGAACAGAAATCCTCTAAAAAAGGTTGACGTTTTTTAATAACTCCATCAACGAAAAAGGGACCTAAAAATACTAAATAATGAAACTTCATTCTCTTCTTTGATAACATTACTTTATGAGAAAGTGAGAAATATTATTGCTTGATAGCATTCCAACATCTAAGATTCTAAATATTAAGAAATAGAAAGCAGACAAAAGCAGCACAAAAGGCATTCATTTTTATTCTGCTTTATAATTTACGTTTACCTTGTGTTTCGGCCCCCCCTGAATGCTAGCGTAGGGATCGCAATAATAACAAGCGCCACGAGAAGGGTTTCGCTCTAGTGGCTGCGTAGGCGCGAGCCAAGACAGAGTGAAGAATGCTGCATGGTTAAAAGGTAATGCTCACATCAATTTGTGTAATGCAAGCAGCAATACAACGCTAATGGAAGTGTGGGAGAAGGCATTATGAGCGCATGATCAAGATAAAACATACGGTACAAACATCTACATCCCAACATTAATAAAAGAGACTTTCTTGATCATGCAGTTATAACAATTCATCTACGAACAACCGGTAATGAAACAAATCATAAGGCTAGTAATCACATATTCAGACCACCAAGATGGAATTAAAATTTATATGTTTCTGTAGTCAATTTACGTAAGTACTTGATAAAGTAATCCAAAAGCTACTCAAGAAGAAAATAATTCTTTATCGTTATTTATTGCAAATCAAAATTTTATAACTTCAACATGTATTTATACATTAGTTCAAAATTATCAGGAGTAGGAAATATTAAAATATTAATAATGATAATTGAAAATAAAAAAACAGATAATTAGATGTTATTTGAATTACATTTGAATTACAGCTTTACATTTGAATTACTTAAGAATACGTTCATCAGTCCGGATTGTGAAGACATAATTCTATTATCTGCAGTGAAATGTCAGTGAAGTGCGCACGAATTTTTTCCTTAATCCGAAAAATATTGAACATTGTGTAAAAACGCTTTTGCTGTATGATGTCTAACATTGTCGATTCCTATCTTCATTTGCTTAAACTATTTTGCTCCACAACCTCTACTATGAATTTAAGCAATTAAAAATTAATTCATGAAAATGAGAGCTTATGAAAAATTCACTCGCCAAGGACAATCATCTATAAAGTGTATCATTTGCCAAAACAACAACAACAAAACTGAGTTTGAACGGCCGAAGTAAAACATAATATTCCAAGGTGATATATCTGTCCACAAAGAGGTTGGAGAAAGAATCTAACCTGTTGTTCCGTTAAGATACATTCCTTCAATTCAAACTATTGAATTTACGGCCACTTGTTATGAAAACAGGAGAACGAAGTAAGCATATCCAAGAAATGGTCCAAGAAAATCTATTCAAGAAAAGATGTGAGTAGGTGTCAGGAAGTGACCTGCAGCAGCAAAACAGGCTGCTCAACCAAACCACAAAAATGGTTTTCCAGAATGTAGTACTCCCACTGGTCGAGAACAAATAAAATACTTTCTTCAAACAACCAATAAGTTAAATATTTTAACAAGAACAGAATACTGCAATAACATAGTACAGTACAAATAAAGAACAGTTCTTTACATTCAAAGAACATCAAAAAAGTTCATTTTCATAACCAAACACGTAAATATCAAATATTTAAACGCAGGCGGCATTTGACTTGGAGTCTCCATGTTGTATGACGTCATGTGTCGAAAGCAGTGACGCACTGAGTAAGAGAATTCAGTCAGTTCGTGCAGTACGGGAATAGGCAGAATAACACAATCAAATATTTCCATTTTTCAGTCCAAATCGAATCTGTTTGATTGTTTTTCGATTTTTCTCGAGTTCCCAGGAAACTAACGAAACCATTGACACCTCCACATGGCCAGACTCTGTATAGTTATTTTTTAATTTCTGGACGCATTGGAAATTGATTATTCAGATCTATCAAAAGATAATAAAGAGTATTCGCCGTTGGAGCTACGAATTCCTCGTCGTACTTTCCACCTTCGCAGTGCACGAAAAAAATATTCAATATTACCAAAGTATTTTTTTTTTAAAGTGCCGCTGAATGTTTAGGAAGACGTTGCCTGGCGTTTGCCTGGCAACATGATGAATGAGGGCATTAACTTTGAGAGTGAATTTCTGTCATAGGTTTCGTCTTTCGTGCGAGAAGTATTTGCAGACGATAAGCGCTTAACATGTGAACGGCTGCTTGATTCAGAAAACATTAGCTCCTCAGTAACAAACATACAGACTAGTAGAATTTTATTTCTATCAACATATTGTAAATTTGACAAAGTGACCAAAATAATTAAAAAACATCTCCAACCGACGACGTTGATCGAGGCAAGAGCAGGAGTAGCATCTACGTCAACGATGGAATTAGAAGAAGAATAATTTAGGCAGATTTGCTCGATGTTCGTAGTAAATGTCCGTGGAGTTCACAAGCAATCCGTGCGTGTTTGTGAAGTGTTGCCTTAAGCAAACAACTTAGCGTGCGTCTGAAAATAATGCGTTTAAAAAATATGTTCGATTTCTTCCATGAAAACACATATCTTACTATTTTTGTCATTTCTGCTCGCTATCTTCTGATAATATGCCTCAATTCACATTAGATTAATTTTTTGTATGTTTTACTTCTAGTCCAAGCCACAAATATAATTAGCGCTGTTTTAAAGAAAATCTTATTCGCAAATTTAAAAAACTATCTCAATTTCACTCAAAATTGTCGAAATTACTTATCTTTTGAAAATTAAACTGCGCTTACATGATTAAAATGTATAATTTTAAGGTGGCCTTAATTGAGAACATTATGTTTTTAGTATTATAGTTTTGGGGGTGGGTTCAAAACGTTTTAAACTTTTACCGAAACACAACTCTGCGCCTTTTTATAACAATTCTTTTCTGTATTCAAGAAAAAAGGATGACAAAGAAAAAAGAAAAAGAAAAAGAAAAAAGAAATAATGAAAATTTTTTAAAGATATATTTGAGAAAATTTCGTAAATGGCCTAGAGGCTTCTTTTAATGAACCTCCAAAAATTGAAATCTCTGTCTCAATTGAGAAGGCTTCACAGAAACTGCTGCCCGATCGATCAGGGAATATGAATTTTGGAGAATATTGAGACGATTTTGGGTGCAAGAGGTGTCCACGGTCGGACGGCCACACGGACAAACAAACGCACATTTTCACACAAAAATCGATATGAAGAACGGATAAAACTTATATTTTCGCCAAAATAGCGACATGGATTGTTGGATTATTTATTTGTGGTGCGTACGGGGTCAAGAAAAACTGTTGTTGAAGCCAGCACCACTGCTGCTGGTGCCGTTGTGATGGCGGCGCTCGTGGTCGGGCGGGAGCCCTCGAAGGCCTGATGCATGGACGGCGCCGGGCAGATGGTATCGGACGTGATTCATCGCGGTGCTGCGACCCGTCACGCTGCGTGCTGCGGGGAGCGGGGAGCGGGGAGCGGGGAGCGTGGAGCGGGGAGCGGGGAGCGGGGAGCGGGGAGCGGGGAGCGGGGAGCGGGGAGCGGGGAGCTGAACGGGGCCAGCGGGACTTCGGTGCCAGGACGCTCGCGGCACTGCTCTCCCACACACTGCCCTCTGCACTTCCTTCCTCGCTCTCACACACACACTGCCTTCCAGCACTTCCTTCCTGTCTCTCACACACGCTCTGCCTTCCAGCACTCCCTTCCTCTATCTCACTCACATTGCCTTCCAGCACATCCTTCCTCTCTCTCACACACATTCTTTCTTCCAACACTCCATTCCTCTATCTCACTCACACTGCCTTCCAGCACTCCCTCTCTCTCACACACACTCAGCCTTCCAGCACTGCCTTCCTATATCTCACTCACATTGACTTCCAGCACTCCCCCCCACTCTCTCTCTCTCTCTCTCTCTCTCTCACACACACACACACACACACACACTGCCTTCCACCACTCCATTTCCCTTTCTCACTCACACTGCCTTGCAGCACTTCTTCCTCTCTCTCACGCACCATCTGCCTTCCAGCACTCCCTTCTCCTATCTCACTCACACTGCCTTCTAGCACTTCCTTCCTTTCTCTCCTACACAATCTGCCTTCCAGCACTTTCTGTCACTCACCCCCCCCAGCACTCCCTTCCTCTATCTCAGTCACACTGCCTTCCAGCGCCGAGAGGGGGCTCTTACATAAAAACAAGTGGCCACGCAAGGAACGTTGTCGGCGACTAGCAAATTAAGTTACCCAATTGTTTCAGTAAAAATTTAGTCGGTGATTGTGTTAAATCACGGAGGATTATGGTATCGTGTAGGAAGCAATACACATTAGAATCGTCATTTAAACTAATGTAGCACAAATTTTCACTTCAATTTTACTCTCAGACGGTGTCTGAGCACTTTTAAAAATTATTCTCACTCAGGACTGCGATGCTCTATGGCTTTTCCTTGGAGCATGGTACGTTTACGACCTTTCACGGCGGATCCTTCTATACCATTTTCAATTACACATTGAGAAGCGTGAAAACACCAAAAAGCTGTTTCTATCAACAATAAAATGCATGCCCTTACGAGAACTGCTTTCTGAAACAAACTTTTCCCAATTTACATCGGAATATTTCATTTTTTACATTTCGGTTGTATCGTGAAAATATATAACATGTATTGCTAATAACAAGCTCCCAAATAGCAGTCGGATGTAAATCACAGAGCAACTTAAGCCGGTTCGGCAGTAAAGCATGTCTCTGCAAAACATTCGCGACCTTCGTTGCACTTCGTTCACAAAGAATCAATCGATTCTGGTTCGGTAATCTATGAATTTTATTCTCACATCGACCTTCGCGCCAAAACAGAATTACGAACTAGAAAGCCGTAAATCCGGTCCACATAGATTTACGGGTCCCCATTAGCGGTGCGGAAAAGCAGAGCATTTCGCGCAGCCTAATCTCTGACAGGCGGGCGGCGCGGGCGTGGGCCGCGCACGCTCCGCTGCGCATCGCCCACGCCCGCGCACGCTCGCGGGGAGGGGCGTGGCGCGGGCAGGGAGAGGCGCGAGGAAGGCCAAGGAAGAGGGGCTGGAGCAGGATGAGAGGACGCGGAAAGGCACCCCTGCGCCCCGGCCCAGCGCCCCGCGACCTACCATCCGCACCCCGCGCCCCCCGTCTCACAACACATGCCCCGTGCCCCCGCGCCTCGCGCCCCCGCCCCCGCCCCCCGCGGCCTGGGCCCCACGCTCAGAGCCCCGAGCTCAGGCCCCATACCTCGCGCCATAAGGCCCACGCCTCGCGGCACCCGCCCCTCCCCCTTTGACCCCACTCGAGGCCCCGTGTCCCGCACACCGCACCCCACATCCCTCCCGCCTCCTCCCCTGCGCCCCGCGCTCCAGGCCCCGTGCCCCACGTCCCACCCTGCGCATAGGTTGCCCACTGGCCAGTCACCGCTCGGAGCAATGCAGGCCACGGCTCGTTTTCAGAGGTACGGGGCGGTTTCACCTAACGAAACGTTAGTAAACGAGTCTTTACAGTCATCTCCACTGTTATAACTCTAGTAATGTCTTAGGCCGATAAACAGTAAATATCAACCGAGTCGGTTATTTGTTTTATCGGTCGTGTGTCTTTAAACACTTTTCGTAATACAATCTTCCTATAAGAAAATATCTTAGAAAAAAAGGAATATTATTTCTTAAGAAAAGTGAACTTACGCCCCATATGTATTTACAATTCATTTGGTCCGATCGTTCTGAAGGCGGATTGTTAAATCCCTCACGGATGCTGGCCGTTAAGAGAGACTTTTCGTTCCTCTGTTCGATTGCGATAAGTCGATACAGCAGTACAGTATTGTGAAACTGTTGTTCCGCATCACCAAAGTTCCCTTTGTTCAGATAATTTTCATGCGTGTACAAAATTCTTAAATACTGGAAGTCAGTAATCTGATTACTTTGTGGTGCACATTTGTTTACTCTCGAAGGAAACATACGATATTCTAGCAAAAGCCATTTTATTTGCGTTTATTGAGGTTAGCCATCGTTATTTTATTCGAAAAATGTTTCTAATAATTTATAACGTCATCAATAAATACTTTGAATAAAAGTTGAATACTTAAAAATAAATGTTATTAACAATCGTAGTTAATCAAATAAACGTACCTAGAATTATAAAAGCAATGCTGAGGCTCGTCAAGCGAGACATACCTGTAGATGGGTAATTTGAGCAATGACAATTTCGCCAGAGAACGTTTTCATTTCTTTAGTTAAGCAGATGACCAAGTAAATTGACAATATTTAAAACTCACAGTTGACCAACAATATTATTTATTTAATAAAGTAAATAATTAAATAATGCGTTTTAATTTAAAAACTAACTTGTATAATTGAGCAGCACGTTTGCAAAAAAATAGATCTTACAAAATAATGTTCAAATAATGTCAAGTTCATATAATGTGAACAGGTAATCTTAGATATTTAGAGCAAGATATAGTTTTGAATCATAAAGAGACGTGTTGGACAGTTTTTGTATTAATTTCATCCAATTCAGTAGATAATATATGTGTTATCTCATTAACATACAAAGAATTTTCTTAAGTGAATTTTCTTAAGTTAAAAAAGAAACCATTATTTCCAAAAAAACTCACCATTACTGATAATACTTCTCGGTAGAAATAAAGTAGAAAGAGGATGCAATTTCGAACTCACCTGTAAAATAATCAAAGTCAAATATCAGAGAAGTACAAAACGTTATTTAATCAAATATTAAATTAAGAAGTTAATCTTATTTTATCAATGCTAATAATAGTTTAAACGATAGGATCAGTAGTCTGTGAAGGGTCACTGCATTTAGTAGGCATGCCTTAAATGGAGTAATTTTGTTCTGTTTCTTGAATTGTACGTATTTTTAGTGTTCATTATTATATTATGGTACTAGATATAAAGTAAGTGTAAATAATTTGCCAACGTGCTTCATGTCCAAAGCAAATTTAATAAATTGTCCATCTATCTATCTATCTGCAATATAATGACAATTTACTAACAAAGAAACATATATTTCATTACATCATTGAACAAAAAGTGTATATCAACTGCAGCAATGAAGGTTTACTTTCGGTTTTGTAGAGTTGAACTACGTTTGATATGATAGCACACCAGCGGGACACCCCGCCAGCCAGTCTCTAAGTCCCCGATCGGTCTCCTGGCAAGTGTGGTGGTGTAGTGCATGTTTGTGTCTGTGTGTGTGTAAGGGGAGAGGATAGGACAAGGAAGAGGAAGCACAGATCGCGCGCGGTTCGTGTAGTGCATGTTTTTCCCGGGAGACGTCGGTGATCTTCCCCGCTGAATGGCGAGATCCGGTGCCGACCGACCGTCGGCTAGTGGGGGTCCCGCTAACCAGGACTCTCCCACCAACGGGGCACCGCCCCAGCCGGGACAAGCTCTAGGCTCCCGACCGGTCTCCCGGAATATGTGGTAGTGTAGTGCATATTAGTGTAAGTGTGTGTGTAAGGGAAGAGGATAGGACAAGGAAGGGGAAGGAAAGATCGCGCGCGGTCCGTGGCCCGTTTGTTAGGGTACTGCTCCGGCATTCACCGGGTGTTGATCGGAGAAACCACGGAAAACTACCGATCAGAGCAGCCGGCCGCTAGGATTCTCCTCCAGACAGCGACTGAATCCTACCTAGGAGAAAAGCTAGTGTTGAAAATCCTAGGACCTCCCGGTCAAAGGCACGGCAATCACCTCAGTTGACGCGCTGAGCCACCGCCCCCGATGTGTGTGGACGTTCGGGCGTCCGGTGCGGATGCGTCGCGTGGCGTCGCGTGGCGGGGCCTCTAAGCGGCTTTGGCCGCGCGCTGCACATTCCCGGGGCCTCACGTGGAGCGCTCGACCGCCGCGCGGCCACACAGAAGCCGCACAAGGCGCGCGCGGTTATCGACTGGCCACCCACGTGCCACGTGCTACGTGCCACGCGCGGCCGCTCCCGGCTCAGCGAGCGGGAAAGAGCTAGCTTTCCCTTTGAGAGAAAATGACGGAGACAGCAAATGTGAAGGGCTTGGACAAGGAACACTTTGGAGAAGGTAGTTACACTTCAACCAAAATTGAGATATAATCATTTACGAACAGCGGGGATCTTTCTGTGACTCGGGTGATTTATTTTGTCACTGCACCAAACTCTTCATATTTACTCTCACGAAGTCCGCGAAAATTACATTGTTGGTTGGTATTATGTATGAAATCGTGTTTGGACCATTCTTTTATGTATAAAATTGAACATTTCTACAGAATAATTGGAAATGTGACTTTCGTGCGTCTAGAATTGCATTTTCGTAAACGTCGCATAGGTGTGTGCAAACGTTAGACCATCTTATCGTAGCCTCCACCACGATAGGATAACAAATATGATTGCTACGGTTTATTGGCATTGTTTGGCATGCGCTCCACCCCCGAAATGTACGTCCACCACACCTCTACCAAGCGGCGTCACCTGCGAGGCCCAGAGCAATCTCATGGCGCCGACACTTCGCCGAGAAGCAGAGATTCAGAGCACATTCATGGGGGGCAAGAGGGGGCATCGCCCCCCTCAATGTTGGAACATTTTTAAAAAAGTAAATAAAAATATCTAAATGAAATTGATGCGTAGTTTTGTCGTATATGTTTATTTTAGCATAAAGCTTTTTCGGCCGCATTGTGGCCATCTTCAGTGCTACAAATAATAATAATAATAATAATAATAATAATAATAATAATAATAATAATAATAATAATAATGATAACATTAATATACTAAATTCAATATAGGATATTATTATGAATAAGATATTATATATTTGAATTTAGTATATTAATGCTATTATTATTATTATTATAATTATTATTTGTAGCATTGAAGATGGCCACAATGCGGCCGAAAAAGCTTTATGCTAAAATAAACATATACGACAAAACTACGCCTCTATTTCATTTAGATGATGCAAATGTCGTTAACTCCTCACCATTTCCTACCATATAAAAATAGTATATTTAGACATTTCATTAAATTGTGATATTCAAATTTATATTATAAAAGATTTCCTATTTTCTGAAGAAATTTAATAATAATTAAGCAAACAATACTTTTATTAAACAGATCTAATAACATACATTAATAAATGTTAGTTCAGTAACGCGCGGCATAATGTAAATATCGCATATCAATAAATCATCTTTCAATCATATTTTGCTTTTAAATATTATTTACTTAAAAATTAAAATTTCATGCCTAAGATCATGAATCATAACACTGGAATACATGGTACGCAAATTTCAAAATATAAACCAAAATGCAAGCAGCTGCAATATAATATTGTATTATGTAGATTATAAAAAAGTAAATGGTTTAATACAAGCATACTGCATACTGCTTTTCGTTATTTTTATGAAAATTATTATTATTTACAGAGAATTTTAATTAGTTTTTTTTGTAAAACCTTAAATTTTTATAAAAATACTCCCCCAAATTTGCCCCTCCAAAAAAATATCCAAAATTCCGCCTCTGCCGAGGAGCGAAAGAAGTTTGGGATCCAGGCGTCTAGAAGTGGTCAGGATGTCTGCCAAGGCGCCGTCCCCGATCGCCTTCGCATCAGCACTTCAATGACATTTTCACTTGCAGTTCCCACAGCCTTGTCCTCACTCACCCTCTCCGCCGGATTTCGAAGTGGGGCAACTTGAGTATGCAGAACAGCGCTGTCGGTCGCTGCAGCCGACAGCCGCAGGGCTGGATTTCCTAGGGACGTGCGGCAGACCTTTATCAGCGCTTCGCTTCGTGAGGCGCGCGTGGGAGACTGCCTGGCCCTCGCCCCCGCCTCCGTTCCCGCCCCGCCCCGCCCGCGAGCCGCGGCGTGGGAGCAGCCCAAGGGCTCCCGCGACCCGCCCGCCCCTGCCGCGCTGCTCATTCCGCGGGAGATCCTTCTTAATAACAAGGGCATGTTGAAGGAGTAAAACCCATGGTGGAAATACATAAGTAGGTTCCTCTGGTGCACCGATTTTAGCTGGTTCTGCGCATCACCAGTTTGCGTCACGAACCACGTGACCACAGCACGGGAACTTCGCTTGAAAAGCCAGACCAGGCGCTGGCCGCCATGTTGCATGGAGGGGCTAGAAGTGTTGAGAAACCTTTTGAAAGTGGTACAAAGTTTTCAACAGTAACCAACCGAAACTAACAAGAAATGGTACAAGATGCAATATTTACAAGAAATGCTTCATATATCTGTTTCAATGTCTTGTAGCGAGGTGATAATTTGGATATCTGACCACATTTGAAATTCCCGCTAATATTGTGACGCAAACTGGTGTCTGAATCTCATTGGCTAAAGTCGGATATGATGCGAAAAAACCCTTCCCTCCCGGTTAAACCCGGTTCAATCGCTTTCTTTGACGAAGGATTTCATTTCACCGGCTTAAGAGGTTCAGGGCATCAATTGATGTCACTGCAGTGACCGCGAGGTCCTAGGATTCGGGACCCGACCGTGGAAGGACATTCGACGCTAACTAGATTGGGAGGTCCAATTCAGCCACTGGAGGAGAATTCTAGAGGCCGACTGTTCTGATCGGCAGTTTTCCGAGGATTCTCCGATCAACACCAGGCCAAAGCCGGAGAGTATCCTGACAAACGCCACGGACCGCGTACAATCTATCGTTCCCGTTCCTTATACTATTTGTTCAGACCGCTGTGCACATTAGGATGTGGAGAGGACTGTATAGTTTTTGTGGATCCTGCAAGACAGTCTAAAGCTCCAAGATAGCTCACATGGATATTGTTTCGGAATGCGGGTTCCATAGCAACCTCCAGTTACAATCTCATGCAGACACGTATTTGCACAAGAACACGTTTATACTGAAGCGTATAAGCCACTGGCACAAATACACGATAATCCATTTTGGGTGATTTGAAGACATTCAAAATACACTTCAGAGGGCGAAAGTGATGCTCGCTGTGAGACTTCGAAACAGATTATTACACTATTCTCACCATTCACTTACACTACACTAACACACATGTCGGAGACCAGTCGCGTGCTAAAAGCTTGTTCCGGCTGGGATGATGCCCCGCTGGTGCGATATACCTGTTTGGGGAAAACAGTGCAAGCTGACGTGAAGGTCGGTCCCGGATCTCGTCATCCAACAGGGGAAGAACACAGCCAACTGCCGCAATAAAACATGAACTACACTTACGGAACTAATGAACTTGGCTCAGCTTTACGCTGTGGCTTCAGATAGCAATTCTTCGCACAAATAAAAGGGAGTCAAACGGCGTGTATTGGGTGAGTGGTGGGCCCTGATTCGCGATGCAAATAAAACATCACTCTTAGGGGGTCGATAATCCCGGTTTTCGACATTGACATTGTATAGTGCCAAACGTTCTTTCAAGAAAGTAAGGCTGTGTTAACTCAAAGAATTACATTTTCGTCATTTTTCTTCATATTTTCGTCTTTTTACAACAAAATATGTGTACGCTGATCTTGATGGTTCTATATCTCGGGAAGTACATCTTCATTCTGCATTTAGTTGTGCCAGAGTTACGCACTAGCAAAGTAGTATCTCTTAATGCTTCTAGTAATTTTCAGTTCAACCCACGAAGGAGTATCAACAAAACTATAAACAATGGGTAGCAAAACATATTCCTGTTTTTTCCACACTTATGAGTTTTTATTGCATTTACCTTATTATTTTAAATGTTATAGTATCTTTGGCGTCTAAAATGTAAGCTTTTAGTGCCCTAGCACCCGAAGTCTAGTCATTGTCTAACGGAAACTATTTAGTGTTGATGGCAGGAATGAAAGATCTGGAAAAAATGTTAAGTAAGGCAAAGAGATTTCTATATTACAAATAACTAGAACTGAATGTACAGAAAATCAAAGTGATTGACGGTAGAAGGAAGAGGAGGAATAAATGTGAGAAGTTAAAATGAAAAGGTAGAATGAAAGGGTAATTCAGGAGGTTTGGAGTTTAAGTATTTGTTTTTTAGATTAAAAGGACAGTAGGGTCGGAGAAACACGTTGAAGAAAACTGTAAGAAATGAAGGGTATCTTCGAGGTAGAATGGGGGTGAAAATAACGTGTAAATTAGAGAGGATGTGTGGTAAGAAGGAATTGGATAGCTTGGTAGGTTGACTCTTCCTGTGGGAAGCAGAGATTTTGGGCTGATCAGAGAGGAAGGGAATCGAGAAAATCCAACACAGGCGGAGGTTTTTGTCACAAAGAAGATGAAAGGTTTTAGCAACGTTTTCTATTCAAACATTATGACGGCACAGATAATGTTTGCAATCTTTACAATGTTTGTTCACTATCAGATTCCGTCGCCCATACTTCGTTACCAGGATGGGAACAGGAGGATCGAAACTAGTGAGTGGGTCAGTATTCATCAGACCTTCAAATTAGCCTTCACAGTACTCATTTATTTGTTCTGACGTCTTTGAGGGTTAATTCTGAATTACAGAGAGTATAAACTTGCCAAAGAATATTTAGTAATTTTAAAGTTTTCGCAAAGCTCTGGAGACAAAATTCCGCCGTGGTTATTCAGAACCAGTTAACACAAACTGTTTTGTTGATTTTTAATTATTTAATTGTAGTTACGATATAAGTTACTAATTTAATTTTAGTCAAGATGTAACTGACTATGTAATATGTAATGCATTGACTTACAAATTATTCAGAATTTTACAAATTACGTAAAAAGAGGAGTTACTTGAAGCGCCTACTGACTTATTGGGGACCGTTTCGAGCGAGGTTCTGTTTTTAATACAGAAGGAGAAATTGTTTGTTTACGAGACGCTGTAGAGGGCGGCTAGAGCTAGTGAGTGCATATTTGAATAAAAATGATTAGAGATGTGTAGTGAGAGCGTGTCAGGGACCCCCCTATTTTCCAAAGCCCATTCCTTGCTCTAGGGATCCAGAGTGCCGCGCGGAGCGAGGCCCAAGTGCACGGCCGCCGCGGGGTGTTCCCAGCGTCCGGCGCGGGGCGGGGGGGGGGGGAGGGTCGAAGGGGCGGGGCGCAGTTGCTCGACCCCGCGATCTGGGCCGCGACCCCCGCGCGCGCGCCCGCCCGCCCCGACACACCCAATCGCCCGCCCGCCCACGCCGCGGATCTCCCACCCCTCGGCCGCCACCGCCCACGACCATCCTGCCTCTCGGAACGAGGGGGGGGGCGGCGCAAATGGCAACTTCGAGGGGTGGTGGGGGAGCCAGAGGGTGGTCATGAGGAGCGGAAATACATTTCTCTCGTGCTTTTAAAAATCACGCCCCTTGTGTGTAATATGCCAGATTTTGAAAACTACTGAAGATCATCTTATCGCTTGCTGTTTTTTATTAGCAACGCAGTACATACAGTTGTTCCTCTTTCATTCCGTGCTGTATGTAAAATGGTTTAAAATGTCTAAGTACTTAATTCTGTACCGCCGTTTCTACTTCTGGTATCCTTGGTGTTGAAAATACATTTTTTTCAGCCAAGCACTTGTAAGTTGCTTAAACGTAGGTACATCCAAATATTTCCGCTGTACAATATCCTCTTGGGAGTTGATTTGATTGGTTCTTTGAAAATCAGATTGATCTTCTTCCGGCGAAATTCTTGCGCTGATCTTACTGTAAAGAAATGTAAATATGCCCCGTCGTGAACCTGGAAACACTTCGTGGAGCGCTCCATAAATATATTAGTGCCATCCGCGGGCAAACATTGCCAGTTGCAAATCTTGGAGTTGGCATTTCCGGCGGCGTCAAGCAAGCAGTTGCAGGGGCCCGCCCCGCGACACTCACGAAGTCGCCCCTCGGAGCACCACCGCCCACCGCCCACCGCCCACCCGCCCGTTAACGGTTCCCCCAAGTAACGGAAGGAAGCTCCCTGGGCGCGTGATCGGGAGTTGGGGGCGGAGGGAGGACGTGGGTCTCGGCGGAGGGGCGCCCAAGGGGGCGACTAGGGGCCAGCAACGGCCCCTCCAGCCTCTCGTTCACGCAGGGCAAAAGGGCCGAGCAACGGGACACGTCAGGGGACAAATGCGGAGGAACGGCTAGGAGGAGGATATGCAAATTCCAGGATATTGACCACATATCCCGAGCAGAGAACCAGTTTGTATTATGGACCAAGTAAGACTTACATTTGACTATATGATCAGAATGTAAAAACCTCTCTGCACGAGAGGGAGAGAGCTACCTTTTTAATCAACGACGAACTAGTGAGCTTTATACTGACAAATTACAGAGCTTTTTACAAATTATGAGCTTTTTACAGACAAATAGCTGGGCGATGGCTTTTTTTCAATTAGTGATATCTACCGCCTCATGTACGCTGTGTTTAACATTAGACCAACGTATGGCTTTATTTCAATAAAATTATTGTCTTTTAATTCATACCTTCCAATTTACTAATGCGATTTTTTGATATTTCTCTTCAATAAAGTGTCCTCGTCCATTACAAAATAATAGACTGTAACAAACGTTAGGTAACTACCACTGCAAGGCAACTACCACTCCACTTTATAAGATCACACATACAAAATATGAAATAATTACAATTACACGAAATATAAATTTATTTTCTATAAATTGAAAATATGCTTTCAAAATGACCGAGAACAGAACATGTTTGTGTAACTTGATACTTAGCATTTTATCAGATAGTATTCTTCAATTTCAACAGTTTGAATTTTGTGTAGCTATATCAACATCTATCGTTTCAACATTTCTGTTGTCAATCACCATTTGTCTCTTGACTTGGATTGGCATTTTAGGCGTGTGCTAACCCAAGTGTAAAAGTGGGCTAGCGACTTCGAGTGCAGAGTGCAAAGGCAACGGGCGACCTCTGTTCCGCCTTTGCCATCCCTGCTCTGCAGCGCCGCACGCCGCGGCCGTCCATCTTCTTCTGTGCGGGGGGGTGGGGGGTGAGGCGGCAAAACAAAGGACGCCAGCCCGCAGGGCAGCCTCCTCGCAGCGGGGCGAGACTTCGAATGTCGGCGCCGACTCTCCCACCGTCAATGGACTAAATATTCGTTCGACTTTCAGCCAGCGAAATATCAAAGTAACCAAGTCGCGTTATTGAACTATGCTGCTTTCGTATTATTTACTGCCTTTCCAGGCGCATCACGAAAAACCTGTTACAAGGGGCGTGGGAAACAGAGCGTAACTGTAGATTAAACCTTAAATTCACGTTTTCAATTGTTACAATTTTTATAGTTTCATGTTTTATTTATATGTATAATATGAGGTCTGTTCCCTAATATCAGAGTTTTCAAGAGCAAGTAAAAATGTTTAATGACTTTAATTTAGTAATGTTACTCAGTTCTTAAAGAAAATCGTTGTTTGAGATAAAATATAGCCATTACCCCACTAAGAGAAAATCGACAATAAGACGAAGCAATTGTGGACTATAAAAGAAACACATGATCACTATATTCATTATGCCAGAAATTGTAAATTTTCAGTTTTCCTAAAAATTTATTCATTCAAAAATATATTTTTAAATGTCACTCCCATGATTTACAGTCAAAAGAAAACATTAATGTTATTAATTGATAGACTTTGACTTGCTGAATCCCAGACAATAATTTATTATTTAGAAAATTTGAGATATTTTAACTTAAAAAGTTATTAGGTCGCAATACGCTTGGAGCCTAATTAATCAGTATATTTGCATATTTGCTTTGGAAATTATTATGTCAAAGAGCAATTTTCTCTTTGAATGTTCATATTTGATACCTTGGCTCCCATCCAGTATATTACCAAATCTTTCGATGAAGCACCTTGTAAGTTTTTTGACACGCGAAATTCCAACTATTCGTTGTCAGGTGGAATTGCAACAAAGAGAAAAAATCGTCATTTGTTGTGATTTCTGCAAACTAATTTAGTTTATTATTTTCTACAACTCTCCAGTAAATTCTATTCTCATATAAATCATAAACCATCTACACTCCATTTTCAGCTACCTCAACATAACCCGCACCAAAACAGAATAAAACGAAAACTTCCCAAACATTTCTTTCATCTCTTTAGCATTTTGCATCAACAGTAAAGCTCAACTATAGCAAATCAATTTAATTTATTTTCCGAATGATGCATTAAGTACATTTAGTTACAACTTCAACTCTTACAATCTAAAATAAATTGTATATTTCTTAACCTTCTGCCAAAAGCCTCACAGACTAACGCATGTATATCCAGCAAAAAAACTTAGTTAACGAGTATGAGCAGCCAATGAACATTATTTGAGATTCTACTATTCCTAAAAAAGCAAGTTTTCCAAATCGTTTGTCAAACTCAAGGCATATTTTAGTTAATGGTCACTTCATTATTTTGTATTCTGTATAAAAAGCCGAAATAATGTATCGAACAATAAATTGGTACGAAGAGTTTTTATGATAAATAATTGTTTCTAGTTCAAAAGCAGCTTCTTTTCAAGAAGTCGAAAATTAGAAAAAAATCTCAGAAAGTATTTGCTCTATTACATTGGACAGCTTATCAAAATAATTTGTTTTCAATGGTGATTATCATAAAATTAGGATTTTTCCCCTCGCAACGTGTCGTAAGCAAGTTTCGATTCGCTATCAACCAAAAAAAGTAACAATTTGCATGTATCGAATTTTTCTTGTTATCAAGATTCAAAATCTAACGTTTTGTGTGTTAGTAACTTAATCAAACCCTAATTAATCGCACTACTAGAACTTTTTTAAATTTCAGTAATGAAATTACATCAGAAATTGATATCAAAATGATAAAGGTAACAACGTGAATGTAAAAAGAGAAGAAACAACAAGAACAAAAATTCTAATGATTCTTCAATCATACATCATCATAATCAAGTATTATAATTGTCTAACTAATTATTAATATACTAGATTTACCTTCTTTCACATGAGTTCAATATATTTTCGATTTAAAGAATTTCCCTTTAAGTAGTACGTTGCTCGATAACAACCGGATCATACATTTTTGTCGGTAGCGGAGCAGCTAAGCTACCTCAGTAGACAAAAAAAGAAAAGAAACGGAGGAGAGAGAGAGAGAGAGAGAGAGAGAGAGAGAGAGAGAGAGAGAGAGAGAGAGAGGGAGATAGAGAGAGAGAGGAGAGAGAGGAGAGAGAGGAGAGAGAGGAGAGAGAGGAGAGAGAGGAGAGAGAGGAGAGAGAGGAGAGAGAGAGAGAGAGAGAGAGAGAGAGAGAGAGAGAGAGAGAGAGAGGGAGAGAGAGAGAGACGCACGAATGAACACCACCCCTCGCCGACACGCACGACACCTCGCTGCCCGCCGCCTCGCCAACGCACACAGCGGGCGGAGAGCGGGCGGGAGCGTGTAATGAAGCTCACAAGACAGCCTGTAGGCCTACATAACGTTAAGGACTTAAACGCGACAGAAACAGCTGCGCGGCAGTTGTGAACAGGCGAAAATTGTTCTACTGGAAAATGAATTTTTTAATTTTCTCTTTTATTGTGCAATGTCGATATGTGTTCACCAACTTAAGTAGACGTCCGCGGGCAAAAACACTCGAATGCTGACTGCTGCCTTCCTCCAACACGGGCTTCCTCTGCAGTCGAAATCATTCTCCTGACAGAGGAAACTTCGCTGTCTGTAGGGACACCGCGCCCGGGGCAAATTTAACAACGTTGCCAGGGCTACTTCCCATGAAGAAGGAAGCAACATGGCTAGGACGCACATCCTCCCCAGCCGCAAAGAGTCCACGCGTTCAGGTCGCGAGAGCCTCATTTGCGCCCGGTGTCCGCCTCACGATGCACATCCCGCGGGGTGCACGACAGGAATGGCTTCTGTCGCGAAATAATAATGTTGGCAATAATCCTAGAGTACTACTTCTCTCAATCTCGTTCAATACATTAAAGACCTCATTCTGTTGATCGAGATCTCGTACTAAACATAATGTAGGAAAACTTGAGGGTAGGTCAATAAAAATCAAGTTGTTTTTTACAATGCTAACGTTTCAGAAATTTATTTAATTTTTTAAAATAAATGACCCAAACGTTGGCATTGTTAAAAGCAACTTGACTTTTATTGACCTACCCTCAATATTTTCTACATTATATTAAAGACCTCTTTATGTTCAAATGAAAAATTAGCCCAAGTAAACTTGATGTTAATAAAATAAAGACTAGGAGTATCTCCCACGAGTTGTTCTCTCGCCTTCCATTGCTGCTAGACATGAAGCACCGAACATGGACAACGAGCAACACTCCACTAGAGCAGCTGATCTAATGCTGCTGATGACGTTGGAGAGCGCTGCTATGCGGCGTGGCGGCGGCAGAGTTGGAAGTGGTGCGCATGTGAGAAGTTGAGAGAGCGTCGTCATAATGGCGACGGACGCGAAATAAGAGTAGTGGCAGAGAAAATGGGAACAACGTCATCACAAGGGACTCGCATGCAGCACCCCTGCGCAAGATTACACAAGATTCTACTAGGTTTTGCAGACAGAGACTACGTCCCGGACTAGCAGTTTGTGATGACTGTTCGTGTACAAATCTTATTTTACTGCTTACGTAACTCAATGTATCCCTTAACAATCGCCGCACAATAACGCCATTCATGCAAAAACGTCAACTTTGAAAATCTGCAGATTTGCAGCAATTTTGAGTTATCATCTGAATCACTTAGACTAACCAGGATATTGAACTGCTTTTCGAGACGTCTTCATATGGAAGGTAGCAAACCCGCTGACAAACTCGCGTAGCGAGTGAAATAAAACACGGAACAAAGACAATGGAAGTGTTGCAACCCAGTAGTCCTCGCAGGCCGTGACAACCGCACAGGCATCGGCGACTGAGATTCTCAGGCGGTGGAAACGGTTGACCTCAAGCGACTAACGAGATCGACGCAAAAATTGCTTCGAAATGCATCGGCTCACCGCATCTGTGTCGTGAGCAGCGGTGGTGGCGGCGGCGCGTGGGATCCGAACAAGCATCGTGAGAAGGCCTGCGCCGCGGGGAGGGGGGAACGCGATGGTGGGGGCAGGGTAGGGGCAGGGTAGGGGCGGGTTAGAGGCGGGTTAGGGGCGGGGTAGGGGCGGGGTAGGAGCGGGGTAGGGGCGGGGTAGAGGCGCGGAAGGGGCGAAGTAGGGGCGGGGTAGGGGCGGGGTAGGGGCGGGGTAGGGGCGGTGGTGAGGACGAGGCGTAGAGGGGTGGTGCGGGAACAAGGTTTTGCGGTGGTGAGACGGGGTGGGGCGTGTGGATAGCGGGGGCGAAAGTCGATCTGGGGCGGCCGACGGCCAATTAGGAGGATGGAGGGCGGCGTCCCGCAGGGAGACACGACCGTCGCGATAAGGCAGTGTTCGGACGACACACTTCCCTTTTCATGCGGCGCAGCACAGCTCGCTGGATTCAATTACTATTAATTCGTGAAGGAAAACGAACAGCAACATAAGGAATTTGTCGACATTTCATGCTTCTCTTTCATCGAACAGGATGCCTCCTCTTTCAGCGATTAAGAAATAAGTTCGCAGTTCAAAACACAAATTCAAAAAATTCAAATATTTTACATCCAGCAATATCAACAATAACCAGTTGAAAATATTCATAAAAGATAAGTTCCAATTTATTCGATACTTTTCAAGGTTCAAGACGACAGTGAAATCCCCGCTTATTTATCTGTATTTCGCAAATGGAAAGTGACAGCGACATTTTTACAAAAATAATTTGGTTTTATATTTCGTCAACCTTCTTTGGAATCTCAAACACGTGTTAAATATACTCAACATTATTATCAACACTTACTCAATCCATCTTCTCTTTAATTTACGCTTTACTAATCAAAACTATTCTATTACGAATATCTCCATTACCAATGAATATCAATGTTTGGAGTTCTTCTCTCATTTTTTCCATGGTGTTGTTTGTCCTTTTTATTCCAACATTAGTAGATGAGTGTTTGACCCTATAAAAATATACGAAGAATAATTTAATTCAGAAATCATATTGATTTCTCACCACTTTCCTTTTTTGTCCTTGGTTTTCATTGTTTTCACTAATATATTCACTGGACGTTCCGCTACTTTCGTTAATGCCACGGGAGTCACTGGTCTCGACGCTCTCTTCACTAACAAAAAGCCTTTTTGGGAGCCGATTCCCTTTTCCCTGACATTAATCACAAATTCGCCACTCTAATGGCTCCACTAAAGCAAGTTTTACTAGAAAATCGTGGTTTAGGCGTCTTGGAGATTTTATTTTCTTAAGATCGCAATAAGGAATATTAAATGGATTGAAACGTCTGTCGTATCTCATACGGTGATCGTGACTTATGTTACACACTGTACACACGGGTCACAGAATAAACTCTAGCGCCCTTCTCTTTAGAAGATGCGTATTGCGACTCATATTTAGAAAATTCTACTTATGTCCCTTGACAAGTGGTCTGTTGTATTTCACGAGCAAGGTCAGGACACCCCATCTCTAGGAATCAAAGGGACTCAGCAGTAAAATTCGTTTCGCTGACACGACGAAAAGCAGTAGGACAATTTGTTTCGCTATCACCTACCCCTTCTGGGGACAGAGTGAACACATGAGTTACTAATATTTCTTGAAACCCTAATCATGTTCATTCTTGTTATTCTTCGGCACTTACATCAAAGACTGATCGAACATAATTCGTTAGTGCAGGGGCAGAAAGCGCGCGTCCGTATACTTACAATAGATTTTTTAGATCTATATGTGTTGAGGGCCCACTTTTTTCTTGTTGTGTTTTGTAGAAAATTGAACAAGAAATATGCCTACATTGTTTCAAATTTGTATCTGAGCGAGTTCATATAGAAATTTTCATTTTTAAATAATTGCACTTTTTAATGAAATATTAATTTTTTGTGGAAGTATTTTGCAGAGAAATAAAATACACATATCAAAGTATTAAATGAAACAAACCAGGCATTTTTATGTTGACTACATCTGGAGCATCAATCAATCATATTTTGCGAAGTACTCGTAAATTGCAGAATTTAATTTACACTTAAGTACACAAATAATCAATTTTCAGGCAAATAAAAAACACGTTTTTTTACGTCCAGATTAAAAAAAATCTTACATTTGAAAATAAGGCCCTGTCAACTCTCGTGCAACTTAATGTGGAATGGCTTTATATCGTGAAGAAATATGATTTATTTAGAGAAGTAGCATACATATAGTGACTTATTTAACACTTTATATTCTAAAACGCATATTTGTATTTCAATGTGGTGTAAAAATGTTTTTTCTTTATGGTAAATTAGAAGAACGAGTTGTTTTATATTACTGAGAATTTTCTTCCAGATGTTTAACGTAGTCTTGTTAAGTTTAGACATTGCATACATTCTTTAAGATGAGCTGTGAAGAAAAAGTTTCCACAGAATTACGTTATAATGTTACACGGTCATTTTTGACATTAGTAGTATTGGTTAATACCTGCGTTTTTTCAATACATTCCGGAAGTGAATCTCACAGTTCCAAGACCTTCAGCTAATTGCTTAAGTAAGCATTTTGCTTTTAGTGTTTGTGGGTTGGCGTAATAAAAATATCCATGTTGCATTGAATTCTTCCGTCGTGTTTACGCAAAGCGTAATCTGCACATTTACATAGCGCTATCTAATGGTACAGTAATCTTGTAAACGCTTTAAAGGGTATGACATATGTATACGCTGCAAAGAAAACATGCCAGTCTGGGTCAAGGAGAAACTATTGTGTAGACGAAAGAAAGCCGGGGAAAGTGCGACGTTTCATTACAAAGCGCTTCAAAATATGTGCGAAGAGTTAGCAGATCCGCCATTTTCATAGAATGAACAGATTTTACAAGTCACTACCAGTGAATAGTGTGCTTGCGACATTATTGTCGTTTAAAAGCACAGTTTCTAATGACGATGGACATTCATGTCACTAGAGTATTTGCTTTTCAGGATGAAGATAATTTATCTGCAGATCTCTGTTCGTAAGCAAATAATTAAAGTATTGATAAGTATACTATAATATGTGTTCCGAACTAAAAAAAATACTTTGAGACACATAAAGTTAATATCTCTCCAATAAATGTAGCTACAATCGCATAAATGAAGTGCTGTTCCGTTGAAGAAACCCACTGAGCAGTGAGACGAGTCAACTGCAAGAGATGACCAAGGAAAGCTTATTAAGTGTTTGTGTTTTCCAGTATAGTTATAATGTTTTTCAAAATATACGGAAACAAAAGGAAGAGAAAATATGGCATGGAAACGTAATTCAATTTTGTTTTGTCTTTTATACCAGTGCTTTAATGAACTACTAACTTTTCTTAAAAATATTCACTTCCCTTTGATTTTTCCGGGATGATGGCATTCATGTAATGAAAGTTCAGTTTTCAAAGATTACTTCAGTAATATCAACAGCTTGCGTGAAAGGATACATTGCTTCATATACTCCTCATTTATTTCACAAAATGGGTTGTCGCTCTGTATGTTTTAATTTTTTTTAGTATGGCTCCATAAAATAAAAAAAAACAATGCTAGTTCTACATGAAATGCAATTTCTGAGAAAAAAATTGACAATCGCTGTCCTTTGCAACTATTAAACACATGTTTTCACTTGTTATACAGAGTCACATGTTTAGGAACACTCCCCATACAATAGAGTCATTGTTCACAGAAACATGCTGATATTTTGTTGCCGCGCGATAATGGAAGCATTAGATACAATTAGTTTGTGACGCTTTAGACGCCAAGAGCCCCCAAAAAGCAGACGAAATTGTGAAACAGTGTCGTACAGACGCAGGGCTCAGAGCGTGTCTTTTGCGCTTTCCTCAGGGTCATCGCTTAGGTGCGAGGAAAGCGAAGATCTGACGCAAATGTGAAAAAAATCATGAAATGATCACGCCAGATCCAATTACAAAAACAAGCAAAACTAGCAGACGCAACACGTTTCATTCCTTCTCTTATTCACTATCCAGCATCTCGCCAGTACAGGAATATCCCAACTTATTCATCGACGCAGGGTTCAGGCATAGAGTAAAGATTTATACCTCTTTAGTCTATGGTTCACGGAAGCGCATCGGGATGAACTGGCAGGAAAGAAGGCAAGGGCACAGACTTTTAAGAGAAGAGAGAAGGGGGAAATGGGCTCTTTAAGACCCGTTTATTACTGGTCATAATTTTTGAATTGTCGAAAGTTACCTTGAAAATTGGAAGTACTTGATACACACAGAGTAAAATTAAAGAATTTAGCCTCGTTATCTGTAAGAATTCAGGAGTACGTATATGCATGGAGAACTAAGAAGAAGGTCAGCGAATATAGGACAAAAGTTCGGTAAGTTTCAAGAGCCTCGCTCAAAAGAAGTAGTCAATTTAGTATCTGTTTTGTATGTTAGTGTTTTTTTTTCAGACTATTAACCAATGTAAATATGTATATATGTCCAATACTGAAGTAGATAGAAGACTGAATTTGCCGACCTGGATGGCTAGAGCGTGTGCCGACTCAGCGCCTCGGCCGGAAGGGTCGCGGGTTTGAGTCCCTTCACGGACATAGTTTGTGTCCATTGTGTTTCATGTTTGTGTATTGTTGCGGAAGGACTTGTAAGTCTGCTGACCAACGAGCCCGAAAGCGTGTCTAGTGTAAAAGGTTAATGTGTCCGCATGAGGGACATAATGGGTACGCGGCGCAAATAGCCGAAATCGGTATTCCCTGAAAGCTGGAAGGAGCAAAAAAGAGACTAGATTTAAGTGTTGATTGTAAGTATAATAAATAGCGTTAGTATGCACCCCTCTTATAAGTCTGGAACCCATTATAAGTGCATTAAATTGAATTGTAGATGCCACATCACTCAGAAGGCATTGGGAGCCAAAGTATAGTAAAGAGCAAGAAGACGGTGCTGGCCCCTGCCCCACCGCGTGCGCTATGCAGCTCGGCGCCGCGCGAGGCCGAGTGCTGTCCCCGGCGCGGCCCAGCGGCGTCCTTCAGGCGCGCGCCGCCTGCACCGCTGCCGAGCCTCAATGGTGCTCAGGGGCTCGAAACCGGTACCTCCGCCTGCGCGGCCACCGCCGCCGCCGCCACCGGCAGCGCAGCCGCCTCCGAGGAATGCTGGATTTACGACGGGCACCCTCCGATTCCCCTCTCATGTTCCACATTCCTTCTCCCCTCCCGCTCTTCCGCTCTCGCTCCTGCGGGGGGGGTGACCTTTGGCTCCCGCAAAGGTTGCGCCGCCGCCTTCCACGCGACCCCACGCGCTTCAATTCACGCGGGACACGCACTCCGCCCAGCGCAATGCCACGAACGTTGCGCTTTTCACACAACTCGCTCGAAATAGACACCGCCTCAGATGTCTCAGAGTCAACAACATACTGGTTGCCGTGGATCAGGGCATCAAGTGATGTCACTGCGGTGTCTGACACGGAGGTCCCAGGCTGGCAGAATGTTTGACACTAGCTGGACGGCTAGGGCGAATCCAGCAGGTGTCTGGAGGAAAATTCTGGCGGCCTAATAAACGGACCTTGATATTTCCTTCCCCTTCCTTGTTCTATCCTCACCCCTTACTTTCACACACACGTACATGCACTACACTACCACAGAAGTTGGGAGAATGATGGAGAACATAGAGCTTGTCCCGCTGGGGCAGTGCTCCGCTGGTGGGAAATACCTGGTTGGGGAAAACCCAGCAGACGACGTTAAGGCCAGCGGCGGTTATCGCCATCAAACGAGGGAAAATCCCCACCTCTCCTGCGATAAACATTTATTAATCTTACCGGACTAATGACCTTAGCAGTCGGTGCGTCCGGATACACCAATCAATCAATCAATGAATTGAAATTTACTCCAGCTGAGATAGCTCAGAGTCAACAACGTCAACAAAAGTTGTCGCTGCAGAGTCACTGACCGAGAGGTCCTAGGGTTTGAGTCCAGATGTAGTGGATTTACGACACTATTTCACATTTGCCACTGGTCAGGGTGAGCGGTTTTACAAGCTCCGATGTGCATATGAAAATGCAACCGAGGTCGATCGAATTTTGACACGCGACAATCAACGCTCTACCATATGACTTTAAAGTACCTTTGAATACGGGTATCACTTGGATATTCTCGGCATGTGAAGCCCCACATCAGACTCTGAGCTGTTACTGCAAGGTACGATCGGAGAATGCAACAGAGATTTTTCTAGTTCAGCAAACAACAGGAACATGAAATTAGCTTCTTGGATTAAAGTACCTCGAGCAACAATGTTATACCTACTAATGAATTCCCCACCGGAGTCCTATTTCTAAATAATAAATTATTATTTCCACGACGTCTGTAATAATAGACATGGAGTGAACTGGGCCGCTTTCTGGAAGCAGCGTGGAAGCTCGCGGATTTGACCGCAGCCACCGTCGTGTGCGGCGCAGGAGGGGAACCGGCCCCCGATCTGATTCCGCGAGGAAATTTGGTTGCGATGGTCAGCGCGGATACGCGAGCGGCGCGGCGCAATCAACCGGATTCCTCGGCGGGCGCCCCGGGCCCCTCCGGGCACCCGGACGAATCATCCCCAGGACGGGGGACGCCTATAAATGGAGCGACGGGCGTGTATCCCACAACAGCGTTTGGAAACGCTCAAGTGATTGCTCCGGTAGTTTGCTTGAATACTTCTGAGCAATCTAAAAAAATGGGAGTGAGTTATGATCTCAAAATGTTACTTCTCAATTTATATTCACATAAAATTAATAATGTTTCTTACATATCTTTTAATAATTGTCTGTGTAATGTTTCTTGATAAACATTTCCAAATTAATTTTTAGACAATCGGATTTTCTATTTTTATTTTATGTCACTAACGGTTTGGAGATCGATTGTCTTCATTATCAGGCAATTGGTAGATGCAATTGGTACAATTGGCAGCCAAAACACAATAACAAATTACAAATATTTCTTTATACATAATATTTAATACAAATGAATGAAATAATAAGAAAAATACTATAGGAATTGGAAGCTTACCATCTGTTTTTACAATTTTAAATATTCTAAATTGAACTGGTATATGAATGTAAATGTGAATTAATGATTTTCCCCCTTATATTGTAGAATGGGGGGGGGATATTGGAATCACTAGGATACGACCTCGAATTTCCAGTCATGGAATACATCTTTACAGTTTGTTTTGAGCTCAAACTTTGCTCACGCGTCAAGATTAAGATCTATTAGAGCTGTTCCATCCACGATTGAGACTGGTACTGGAGGCGAGGAGATATACGCAGTTTTGAACCCGAAAATCGAGGTGTCTGGATGGAAGTTGTACCATACTAACACGATCAGATTAGATGCTTTGGAGCTCAAACTTGGTAAATACATCATGAGCAATATCTAGATGTCCCTGTCCAAGAATCATCAAGATATTTTAATTTTCGAGGTAAAAATCTATATTTATTTATCAATTTTCCACATCAATCATAGATCGTTTAATGATGACATACTTTTTTGAAAACATAAATAGATGTTGGGTGATAAAAGTAAGGGAAGAAAAAGGTAGAGAATTCTACGCATTCACGTTCAGAAAGATTAGATAATGAATATCTTTACATTGATACAAAAAAACAACTATATATTAAAGTCGTTCAATCCAATCTGCCCTTGATGTCATACACGAAACACATATTTTTCCTTCGCCAAATAAAAAAAAATTACGAAGTTCTTTTACTTAAAAAGGTAAAGTTAAAGACATCCTTTAACGCTCCTGCTGTATTATTCGTGGACGAGAGACCGGGAGCGGTGGCTCAGTGCATCAACTGATATCGCTGCAGAGCCTTCAAGAAAGAAATCTAGCGGTCGGCTGCTGTGATCGGTAATTTTCCGTGGTTTCTACGATCAACACCAGGCGAATGCCGGAGCAGTACCCTAAAAAACGGGTCACGAACCGCGCGCGATCTTTCCTTCCTCTTCCTTGTCGTATCCTCACCCCTTACACACACACATACACACACTAAAACGCACTACACTTCCACACATGCCAGGAGACCGGTCGGGGACTTAGAACTTGTCCCAGCTGGGGCGGTGACCCGCTGGTGGCAGATACCTGGTTGGGGAAAACCCCGCTAGTCGACGGTAGGTCGGCACCGAATCTCGCCATCCAGTGGAGGAAGATCAGCGCCATCTCCCGATGAAAAACATGCCCTACACTTACAGGACTAATGACCTTAGTAGTTGACGCGCCGGAATCACTAACAATCAATCAATCGAGGATGAGTTTATTTTCCGAAATTGTGTGCTGCAAGCCTCTGCGAGGGCGCACGTCCGCTTCCCCCACCCCGCGTCCTGTCCTCCGCTGTCGTGCGGTGTCCGCCGCGTGGCGGGCGACAGCGGCGCGGAGCGCTGACACGAGGCGAGAGACAATGGAGCGTCCGGCCGCGCCGTCAGCGACGCCCACGCGCGGCGCTGCACCTCGACTGCGACGCCCCCTCGCGCCGCTGCAGCGCAGGGGGCGCGCGACGAAGACACTCTCATTCACGCTGGCCGTCGCTTAAGCAGGCCAGTTTGGAAACCGCTGGAATGGTTTAGTGACGCATTGCATCGACAGCGCTGCTGTCAGGGAGAAGGTTCTCCTCCCGAGGGAGCGGATTTGCGATATTAGAAACATAGCTGTATTGAATTGGCTCGCTCGTGGCTCATAGCGAAGTCGCTGGCCTTTCACAACTGAGGTCCGGGTTCGATTCCTGTCGAATCTCATGTGAAATTTGTTTCAACAAAACGAGTTTGGCTGCTTCAAAAGGCCTAATCCAACCCCTGTGAAGTGTCCTAAATCCTACTAATTCCTTCCCAATTCTGACCGCTGGGTAGTGACGCAGTGGCGCTTGGAGTAAGAGGTGTGTACGCGGAGATGCTACCAGGCGGTCCTCTTTGACAACTGATTAGACGAGACGAGACATATAAAATACAGCGCCCTCTAAAGTACAGAGGGCACTTGATATTAGATATTAATGTAGGATTGATCCGCGCTCAACGGTCGACCAGGGACGAAGAGACGTGTTGCGTCGATAAGTAAGATTAAGGGCGCATGAATTTAAAAAAAAAAATCAACTCTAATATGGAGGACAATTACAGCGGCTGGCTGCTCTGATGGTAGTTTTCCGTGGTTACTCCCATCAAATCACGCGAATGCAGAAGCAATGCCTTAACCAGCGGACTCCGCGATATCTTTTCTTTCTCCTCCTTATCCCCAATGTCCTTAACACAAGTCTACAAGGATACCAAAAAGTCACTCCCAGTGTCATAACAGAACAGATGAGAGATGTACTCTATGCCTATTCTTTCGCGTTTACTTCTGTAATGTTTGCATTACAAAATGCCACCACTTCCACGTCTTTCTCGTTACTTGGTTTATTGGATTCTCTCACCCTAACTTACTGCCTAACTGAATTCCAAGATACACGTCGATACTCGCAGAATAAAGCCTTTAAGCAAACAGTAATCAGTTCGAATGTAATTAGGACCCCGGTCAAATGTAATTGGTTTAATTTTCCGATCCGTTAATTTACACACTATTTATATCAGTCCCATATTTCAAGTGTTCTAATTCTTGTTGGAAAATAGTTTCATTGACCTTTGTTTTAATTACTCGGTATCACACAATCGTCTGCGAATGATACTACTTTCGAACGCAAGTTTTTTGAGAGATCATTTACAAATGGTATAAAAAGGAGAGGCCCCTTCCTTGTGGAACACCTGACGTAAAATATTGGAAAATTGTTGTCATACTCGAACCATCTGTTCGTCATGTCACGAAGGAACTAAGTCGCGCCACTACACGAGTATATATTCTCAACATCAAAGGATAATGGTATCGCGCCTACGCACAGACACTCAACTGAAATTTATAGAACAATGGCAGTTCCAATGAAAACCTATAGACGTGAAAATTTTGCCCTCAATCGAACAGATAAGAGAAAAATAGAAGCCGCGGAAATGAAACGTCTTAGACTTTCGGGCTATTCAATACTGAACCATAAAAGAAACTCGGACTTCAGAGATGAATTAAAGATCTTCAACCTAAATGAAAAAATTGACATACTAAGAAAGAATTGACATGATCATTTAATGAGAATGCCGGAAGACCGAATGCCAAAAATCCTCCACAACTACAACCCGGACGGGAGGAGTAGGGGCAGACCAATAAAGCGATGGAAGGGTACTCTTTCAGACGGAGCGGGCCAATAGACTCAACCCATGATGATGATGATGATGGTATCTGGCCTTGGAGGAGATCGCCCAGTTGCTTCTGCTCCGCACCCCCATCTTGCCGCCGCCGCCGCCACGCCGCCGGGTCGCCGCCAGCTGTCGTCGAGCGAGACCGAGACCTCCAGACATCGTCCGGTATTCGAGGTCTCCCGAGTCAATCACGTGATTTATGATCCAGAGAAAGTGAGCATCGTTTCTCACCTTCAGCCGCGGATGTCACCACAAAGAAAGTCCTTGGCCTCTGCAATGGCCTGGAATACTGGCGGCTTCAAAAGGGGCGACCTGGTCGAGGGGTAATGACGTCTTTTGGTTTAAGGACCGAGAGGGAAGGGGGAGGGAAGGGAAGGGAAGGGGCAGGAGAGGACGCGTCTACGCCTCCCGGATCTTCTCCACTTCCTCTCCCTGCGCCTGGCGGTATTCCAACGAGTCCGACAACACACAGCCTTAAACGAGACCTTATTGTTGGACATTTCTCTCTCTTAAATAAGATAGCGAGACTGTGAATTAAATTAATAGGAAACTGCTAAATTAAATATTGTAGGATAGCGTATTGTATGAAGTGCAATAAGTGAATAACTCCCAGGCAAAATGTAATACTTTTGGAATTAGGTGTGTCACAGTTCATGGAACATTTTCCGATTATTTTCTTAATTTTTACAGTAATTTAATATTATTTAAGAAAGTATGCCTTCGGTCTATCTTATATTCATTATGATCTGTTATTAGCTTCACTTCACAGAAATTAACAGCCAAAGCAGTGATAAAGAATTGCAGAAGAACATCATGAAGTTCTCTCATTATCACAAAGCATGATTTTTTTCTTACTACCTGCACTCATAATACGCTGATCATGTCAATCCCACAATAACTGTCATTTGACCATTATTGGATGGTTTATAAGATTTCTTACGATTTATCCTTATTCATTCAAAGCTTACGAGTCAGGTAGTACAGCACCTCGTAAATGACAGAACAGATTCTAAAGTTCGAATTTTTTTAAAGGAAAATCGTAATCACACCCGCATTTGTGAGCGACATGGATTGTTTCACACTCATAACCAACGGCAGAAGATTTGAGGATTGCGAATCCGTTAATCGTGTTTTTAGACTATCAGGTCTGTGTGTTCTAAATAAATAATACAAAATACCGTAACATGTAGAATCCTTACGACCATTAATATAACGATGTATGACCCTCTATTTGACTAAGCCCCATGAACCAGACTTCAACATATCGTAAAGAAACAAGGAAACTGTTGGCGCCAAGCGTACGCAGCCGAAAATAAGAACGGGGGGAGGAAGGAAGGGAGGGAGCTATATTTTGGTTCCCTTTCCCCATTGATTTTTTTTGTTTTTATATGATATATTTTACTAGTAAATGAATGGAACCTAAAGAATGAAATTATAACTTTGATTACATATTTGATAAATACCACTAATTTTATTTTAAACCATTCACACGGTTCAGTGTTAATCGTGTAACTATTTTCCAAACGGTCAAGTTATATATATATATATATATATATATATATATATATATATATATATATATCGACGAATCAGTCATTTTACCGATAACAATTTATCAGGCTTGTTTCATCGCTCTCTTTTGATAGCTCCGACGTGATCTTACTTTTGCATCATATGGATCATTTGGCTGAGTGTTGACAGAACATGAAGTTTGTTGTTGAGGTTTTTTGAAATTTCACCCATGTATTGCAAATTAAAGATACATTCAACGCCAATAATCTAAATCTGCCTAAATAAAAAAGTATCAACTAGGAAACTAATGTTTGCAGGGCGCGGCCACCGCCTGTTCCCGCAATGGGCGTGAGTGTTTTGGAGAGGTGTTGGGCGGCGCCACCTGCTGCTCCGCTGTTGGTCTGACTGTCGCGCGTGGCGCGGTGCGCCGGGGCAGTTAGCGCCACGCCGCACCGCGTAATGACTCCGGAGCACTGCGCCACACGTGCTCGTCAATGGCCTTTCACGTGACGATTTTGTAACTGTTTCAGGGGAAGTATACTCCCTTAATGTTCCAAAGCGGCTCAAAAAATTCTAAAATTATTTATTTTTGACGAAGTCGAAATGTTAAAGTTAGGCACAAAATGAGAGCAATAATGAGGTGAGGGAGGCTTGTGAGACTTGTAAGATTGATTCTAACGCTGCAAAAGTAATCTTTGAAGTATTTCTTATTACAATCACCAAAGAATGTGGGGTGCAATAGAAAGCAAAGTAATACGCGATGAAGCAGTTCGAGAATCGTGCGACCAGATAGCTGGGGTGAGCACTTCTTGTTTCCGGATACCTCAACTATCTTGCTATATAATCCCATTTGTATAGTGCATGTTATAACTAGGAGGTAATGGTGTTCCTCCCAAACTATAAGAGAACCCGGTGCCGACCTATATGTCGGTTTGAGGAATTTCCTTCCAAGGTATCTCCCCCTTACGGGGCATCACCGCATCTGGGACAAGCTCCATGCTCCCAACTGCTCTACCGACATGTCTGGTCTTTCAGTACAATGTATGTGTCTAAGGAGAGAGAAAGAGATAGGGTTAAGGAAGGGAAGATTGCACGCAGTCTGTGGCCCAATGATAATGAACATATTAACGTCTGTTATATTGTTTCTTGACCTTAATGAACAGACTCAGTATTTTGTATAACAATTTATTTCTTGTTATAGCATCGTGGCCTTATTATTATTATTATTATTATTATTATTATTATTATTATTATTATCCTTTTCTGCAGATCTAAGTACCTCAAATCGGAGTGGTTGGGAATAACTTAGGCGCGCTTCCATCGGAGCACGCGAACATGCGCACGTTGCTTGTGAGGCGGCCACCCGCTCCGAGTGACGAAGCGAAACCCAACCTTTCTTTACTTTCCCAGACGGAAATGTACCTTGGCTACAATACAAAAGCTCTACCGCTACTTTGTTCTGGGCTCTTCTTTACTCCTTTTCCGTTCGAGATTTTTGTGTAGAAATGACATTAATTGAAATACACTAATGTTTACTTACAAGCATAATAAAGAATCACTACATCCCTACATCACATCCCAATCACATCTCATCCCAAATTTACTTTCACATTGCTGCAGCGGCTGAGTTGGCTCAGAAGCAACATTGTTGCTTCGCAGGTTTTTCCGTTGAGACTCTGACCGAGGTACAAGTGTAAAAGGTACCTAGGGTACAAGTGCTGAGTTTCTAGTCTAACAGTATGGAAGAGAATTCTAGCGGCTGACTGCTCCGATAGGGAGTTCTCAGTTATTTCTCCAATAAGTACTAGGTGAAAGCCAGAGAAGTACCCACAAACGGGCCCCGTACCCATCCACCCCCACGGTATCTTTCCCTTCCTAATTTTTGTCGCCTCCTCTCCCTTTACACTCACACTCACACACACACACATATATATTTTTATGTACTATACCAGCACACACATCGGGAGAACAGACCGAGCGGGAGTTTAGAGCGTCTCCGTTGGGGCGGTGGTTCGTCAGAGGAGATACCTGTAAGCCGGGACGGATCCAACCGATCATTTGGGAGGGGGCATCGTAGATTTTTGTTAAATAATAAACAAATTTGTTATTATATTGTATATTTTTTATGTACTGTAGATATGATTCTACACAATATTGTTTAAATAGTTAGATAATTTGAAAATAAATAAATATTTACATCAATTTTGCTAAATAAAGGAAGGTAAACGATAACCCTAGGACTTTTCGGGGGGACATGCCCCCCCTGGAAGGGAAATCCCCACAATTGGACGTGTAGATCGGTGCCGAATCCCATCATCCACAAACAGAAGAGCATCGCCACCTCGTGGAATAAAACTTTCTCTACACTACCGGGACTCGTGGCCATGTAATCTAATCAAGTAATTATCATAGCTACAATTTCTATATTGGTTTTGAAATAATGAAACTGCGCGCGTTTTGCAAATAATCATGAACAAGAGAATAACAGCGAAGAACTACTTTCATTAATTTCCTATTAACCTACAAAAAACGTTCACTCCCCTCCGCCGTGATCGTCAGCTGCTTGTGAGCTTCACTATAACCAACAGGTTATCAAGGAACCCCACCCCCTCAAATTTGTAGACATAAAAATCTCGATTTGAACACACTAATGCTAATTTCAAGGATTCACGTAAATAAATAAACAATTTTTGCAAATGATTTTGAAACACAATATTATTGTTACAAACAGTGTACTGAAATTAATAACACATAACATAAATTGAGTAACATATCATTTTCATTTAATAGACAAGTTTAACTTTTTTAAATTTTAAAGTTATCGTAATTCTTATACATGTTTGTTACGCACTTTATTTTATCAAAATTTTATCAGACATAGAATGAAGTTAAGCGCCTAAGGAGAATAGTATCATTATGTGAGATATACATCGTTTAACCTTGAAAAATTATGTGAAATACTGAAGAAATTTTACCCGAAGTTCCTGTATGGGCACAGAAAATCTCCAAGTAATTACACCCAGTGCTCTGTTCACAACACGAAACCTAATTGTATCTCTACATAGTATGCACTATAATTTTAGTTCTCCATTAATGCTGACTGTGTAAACAATGAACCTGTAGTAGATAATACTTGTTTATTGGAGAAATTAATTTCAAAGCAGTTTAGAAATGATTGAACTGCGTGTTATTCCATTTACTTAATCTTTGCAGCAACATCAATTAAGGACAATTTTACTTCTCTTTATACTTATACTGAGGCCAGCAAGCGTTGAAGTCTAGTGAATTACATTCTTAAATAATATACTTGGTGTGTAGTACCAGTTTAAATGCAGTCAAAATTACTCGCATGCTTTGTTCCGGAAATGTCACCCAGTTGACCTCGACCGAGTTTAGCGTTTTAACTGACGGTCACGACGCGATCACGTAACTGCAGACGTGCACTCATTTCCGCAAACGGCTTCATTGCGCAATTTGGAACGGTCGAGGTCACCCACACCATTGATAGAACCAACAGAGTCCTGACGTAACCCTGTATAAAATAACCAAAATATCCATAAGGTGAACAAGATAAAATCCAGTTACAATGGCTGTTAATCACAGAGATATTGTTCATGTAGGAACTTTCTTCCGGCGTATTTACATTCTTGGGTGCTGTATCGTAGAGAACATATTTTCTAGAGCAAAAAGGTTAAAGAAATAAATTCATAATAGTCATTTATTATACAAGACTCTAAGGAGATTCTTTATCTACGAAAGGAAGGTATTACTTCACGAGCTAAGGTAGGAGCTATCACTCGTAGGTCATAAAGAAGTAATGTAGGAATATATTATTGGTCATTAAGAAGCGCCTTTGCATTCCGCTCCGAGCAGTCTACCTGTGCGGACCTCTGAGCGCAGCGCTACTCAGCATTAGCAGTTTACGTTTCGTATGATAAGGTGCATAAGTGAAAAGTTAAAATCTACGTAGTGCGCGACTTTAATATAAAGTTCATTGATCTAATAAGTGATTAACTCCACATCATCATTCAACAACGCTGGTCTGAGCCAGTGCATCGCCGATACCTTAGCCCTAGTTTATTCAACTGACGGCCAAATGGATGTCGTGGAAGGCGACGGCAATGATATTCCAGCTCCATACGCACCAGTGTATCTACTAACTCCATCACAACAAGCGCTGATGTTTTATCATACAGCACCGGCAGTGTATTCAATGCAGGCAACAAGTGTACAGTGACATAAGCAAAACAATATTCAACCAACTTAGTTCAGTCATCATGTGCCCGCCGAAGGCGCAATCTCTTCTTCAAGGTGCGCTGATAATATTAATGCAAACTCAGTTCCAAGCCCCCAAGTGAACAGTGGCAAACGTGGAAACAGTGACTTCAGAAAAGCAATTCAGTATTTCCTAAAAACTGAAAAATAATTTAATCGGAGAAGGACCAAACTAGCAAAACGTTTTCCGTGGTTTTCAAAAACATCATCCCTCCATCACGCAAGAGGATGTGTGTGTGTATATATATATATATATATATATATATATATATATATATATATATATATAATCAGGTATTGAGGGATTGGCTATAATATATATAATAAGGTATAAGTAATTGAGGGATTGGCTAGGCATGGAATTTTTTCTGACAAGAAACAGTAGAATGTATGGACCGAGTTTTGAAGGGCTGAAAGAGGGGAATATGGATTTATTCCGACTCATGCCGTGGTGCTGTGCGGATCGTGTGTAGACAATTGATGTTGGGAGTTTGGGAATTGTGAACATCTACTTTGGAGCGTATGGTTGTCGGACTTAGAATATTGATGTAATGTGCGGAAATTGGGACTTGGAAATATTTCGAGTGCAGCAGCTAGAATTGTGAACTTAGGTGAATTTGTCGGCAACAGGACTGGGAGTATTTTATGCAGATAATAGTTTGCTGAACTTTAATATTTTAAGTACACGCGTAGAAAGAACTGGGAACTTTTAAATGGAGAATTAATTAAGTCTTATCAACTTATGAGGCGGTGAGGATCAGTGACTTGAGTACACTTGTACCAGAACGTAAGAAAAGAAGATGGTATTTGGACCTGGAGCCATCGACACCGGGGAAAATTGAAAATGGTTCTACGCGGCGACATCGGTCGAGAGCGCGCGAATACGGGTACTGCAATATAAGTTTTGAGACTGGTCATGACCGAAAGTTTCGTATTGTTACCAATGAACATTGAATAAACTTACAAGTTTCTGTGAATAGAAAAGATGATTTTCATTTAGCCAATTCCAGCAAATAAGTAGCTAGAAATGTATATTTGCTTTTCAGATTCCTCGGCCACTCTACATATGGCAGATCGAATAATCGGCTATTAGTTGCCAATAGCGATAATTTCTTATAAGACCCATCGACCCAGTTAGCCGGATAATTAGCCGTTGAATTTATATTTAATAATGTTAAAAGGGCAGAGGATATATTAAATCTAAAAATAAAATCAGACAGTTTGTTTATATATAACGACCTGAGGGAACAATATTCTTCCCTTAATAGTGTCACCAGATTACATAAAGATAATCAGCCAATTCTAGTAGTAGCTGCAGAGTTTTTGGGTGAACAATCGATTGAATTAATCCTCCGAATCAGCCAAATCTGCAACTTAAAAGTTAAAGTTGGGAGAAGACGAAAAACAAAAGGAATAATTCAGTGCTTCTGTTGTCTAGACTTCGGATATACTAAAGATAATTGTTACAATCAAATCTCTTCTATACATTGTTCCGAGAATAATTACTCACTAAATTGCCCCAGTCTGAACAAACCTCTGAAATGTACAAACTGCGATGGAACTCACCGTGCAGATATCCGTACGGACGAATGTCAATAGTTTAAAAAATTATCGAAAAATAAAACTAGAATGTCCCAAAACACCTCTTCAAATACGAGAACCAACAAATCAACCCCACTCCCACCCCCTCCCTAAAACGTCCACCATTTCCCTAGACTCATAGAACCGCTGTTATACCAAAGTTTACCCACGAAATTACATTTAATCGCTCTCCAAATAATACGTCCCAAATCACAATCCAAAAAAAAGTCTACCCCAAAACAACGTACTGAACACTCCATTGATTCATAATATTATCAATCATATAATAACTCATATAATCAACATCATAAATTCAGTCATCCCAACTATTATTTGAAACATACAACAAGAAATTACTTGTAATTTTAGTTTCCCCAATGGCACAAAATAACTCAAATCATAAATTAATTCTAATGAACGCATGTGGCATCAGCAATAAAAAAACGAACTCTATTTCTTTCTCCAAACAAAGAATGTTGACATGGCATGCATCACAGAATCCCATTTAAAACCTCTAGCTACTTTCACACTACCAGATTACAATACAATAAGAAAGGATAGGGCTAACTCTCCAGGCGGCGGAGTTATCATACTCATTAAAACACTATCGCCAATTTCAAAGAAAATTCAACACCCATCACTGGCATCGAAATAATAGCAGTTTCACTTACCATCAGCAACCCGAATCTTACTATCATGGCCTCTTATAAACCCCCAACATAAAAAAAAATTGTAGATCTAAACATTTTACTTTCGCGCTTACCCTCTTACGTACTATTAGGAGATCTAAATTCTAAACATGTACTACATTGGGGGTGCAGAGTCACACACGCAGCAGGCACTCAAAATCATAGAAACTAAAAATAAAACAAGAAGATTATTAATGGCACTTAGAATCCCTTCACTTAAAGAACTAAATACTCTAATCAAAGTTAGTAGAAAAGCTCTACAACACTATAAACGAAATAAATAATATATTTTCATTAAATACAAGTAATAATTTTCTCTGGAATTTCACGAAAAGAATACTCAGGAAAAAGACATAATCCTCCCCACTAGCTACTCCAAATGGAAAAAACACGCAACTACAGATAAAACTGAAGTATTAGCCGACCATTTTGCATCAACTTTCATACCAAACCTCACACCTCCCAACCCGGATTACGCCAAAATTTAACTTTTCAAGAATTCCCCTAATTTCAACGCACCACAAAAAATTAAGTACAACACTCCACATGAACCTCTAAAAGCTATCAAATCCCTCCCAAATAAAAAAAGCCCCTCGGTTACGATAAATAAGTAATATAATTTTCAAAAACATTTCCAATCCTGTCATAGTTTTTATTATACACATATATAATTCATGTTTAAGAACTCGCTACTACCCTAATTTCTGGAAACATTCTATCATCCTCCCGGTTCCCAAACCCAAAAGAATCATAGCATCCCCGATAACTATAGGCCCATCTGCCTCCCCTCCACTTTAACAAAAAAGTTCGAGAAATTCATCCTAAAACGGTTAAACAATTACCTTTAAAAATGCACCTCATACCTTCTACCAATTCGAATTCACTAATAAACTATCCACAGCAAATCAATTTTTGCGTTTCTCAGAACATCTTTACTCCTCCTTCCACAAAAAAAAAAAAACAACATTCAATAGCAGTTTTCGTGGGCATCGCCTAAGCATTCGAAAGAAAATGGATGAAAACTTAATTTATAAATTCTTATCAATAGGCACTCCTACATACCTTTCAAAATAATTAAAAGCTTTCTCACTAAAAGAACTTTCTTAGTTACAATAGAAAATCAAAATTCGAACCCCTGCCCTATCACTGCCGGTCTACCTCAAGGATCACCTCTCTCTCTCCCCTTTGCTCTATAACTTGTACACAGCCGATATGCTTACATCAAGATTAACTAACATACCCCAGTTGGCAGATGATACCGTAATCTACATGTTACTACAATCTACACTCCTCAATTAATTACATAGAAAACGAGATCCAATCTTATTCAAATAAAATAGAAATCTGGGCAACGAAATGAAGGTCAAAATCAACCCCTGGAAATCTATAACTAAAGTCTTCACTTTTCTACCATATTCCTTCCCCATGCCGTTTAAAATGAACATAATCCTTTGAACTCCTCATAATAATGCCGTTAAATACCTTGGCCTCCACATGGATACTACACTTAACTGGAAAATACACATAGATACCAATATCCAACAAGCCAAAGCCAGAATAATACAGTTAAAACTACAGTAAGCTTTCTCTAAATAATGTCTATTGTAGTTTAGATTTAGTTTATAATAATTAGATATAAGACAACAGTACAAATGAAGAGTTTCATGAAAACTGAATTTTGTAATTTAAATACCTATATAAAATAAAATTAAAAAAAGAAGCTTAATTAAATTTATGAATAAAATTGTATATCTTATACATTTTTTAAAAAAGCATGTTTAACACCAGGAGGAGCCAGAACTTACCTTTTGCCAAAAATCGTAACGCCTTTCTATGCTCTTTAGAAGAGTAATTTTACGTAACTAGCAATGAAACGGCGTATCACTGAAGTCACCTCGTTAGACATTTTGAAATGGGCATGCCAAATACACTTTCGCACAAGTTGCGCAAATTATTCTTCAGTACGAATTCATCGAAACGTACACTTTTACTCTTGCAATTATACGCAATAGCCGAGGCGACAGCCATGTTCATTCACGATGCCCCAGGGTTTCGTTTTCTTTGTGGTACCCAAATGTTTTATTGGGCAATGACTTCACTGCCGCACGCGGAAGGCAAAGTCTGTTTTGCCGTACACCTGCGTCAAAGTAACACTTTCCAATCAATGAACAGTAACGGTGAGCACTAGTTTCCATGCGGGGAATACTGAAAATGAGTTTTGGGCAATCTCTTTTAAATCGCGTTGTTTGTCGCGAATCGCGCAGCCGCTCTATCGGGGATTAACGAGCGCGGGGACAGAACAGCCACCGGCCGCGGCGCCAATCACCAATCGCAGCGGTCCGCACCCGCCTAATCCCCCACGCTACACGCGGCTCACGCCTATACCCCCGCCCAGCCCAGGCCCGCCCACACCTCGCCCTCGGACTTCCCAACTCCCCATTCCCCACCCCGTACCCACCACGCCCCGCCTCCGCCCCGCCCCCGCCCGCCCATCCGGGGCTCAATGCTTCACACATGCGGCTCAAAAATCACACAGCACCCCTTCCTCCGTCGACGCACTACTGTACCGCTCTGCGCATTCACACGTACCTTTTTATCTTCTCTCTTCTCCACGTCTTTTCTACTTCACATCTTCTTCCAGACCGAGAGACGGAGAGAGAAGGAGAGAGACAGAGAGAGACAGAGAGAGACGGAGAGAGAGACAGAGAGAGAGACACAGAGAGAGACACATAGAGAGACAGGGAGAGACGTAGACAGAGAGAGAGAGAGAGAGAGGGAGAGAGAGAGAGAGAGAGAGAGAGAGAGAGAGAGAGAGAGAGAGAGAGAGAGAGAGAGAGAGAAGAAATCAGATTGATGACAATTTTACAATAGAAAAATTTTGAACTTTAAAGGCAATGCGAACGGAAATAACTTACAAAATGGCGCATAAAAATAAGAGAAATACGATGAATTTCATCGTTCGATAGTTGTAATGATAGTGAGACTTGCTGAATGATGAGTTCCCATCTATTGTTTGAAGTTATTGCAATGCTGTTTTCAGGGAAATGCGTGAGAGAATGGGACTAATTGATGTATATATTCGTTTCCATTTTATCACTTGTATTTTACGAAATATTGAGATCACTTTGTTTTTTTCAAATAGAACTATACATATTTCTTTAGTCTATCATGACGAGCGCAAAAAGACGATTCCAATGATATACATATTGTCTTATGTTAGATAAATTTTTTTTTTAGTAATATTGTTGATTTTTGCGACTCGTTTTTGCCGGATATTTTGAATGTACCGTCCACCAGGCGAGGTAACGCAGCGCTCTCCCTGCTAATATGCGCTCGAGGTTGATGTCACTGCAGCGCCTCTGACTGGGAGGTCCTAGGTTCGAGTCCTGACGGCGGCAGGATTTCAACACTAGCTTTTCCGCTAGGTGGAATTCAGTCGCTGTCTGGAGGAGAATTCTAGCGGCCGGCTGCTCTGATCGGTAGTTTTCCGTGATTTCTCCGATCAACACCAGGCGAATGCCGGAGCAGTACCCTACCAAACGGGCCACGGATCGCGCGCGATCTTTCCTTCACCTTCCTTGTCTTATCCTCTTCCCTTACACACTTACACTAACATGCACTACACTACCACATATTCCGAGAGACCGGTCGGGAGCCTAGAGCTTGTCCCGGCTGGGGCGGTGCCCCGTTGGTGGGAGAGTCCTGGTTAGGGGGAACTCCACAAGCCGACGGTAGGTCGGCGCCGGATCTCGCCATCCAGCGGGGAAGATCACCGCCGTCTCCCGGGAAAAACATGCACTACACTAACGGGACTAATGACCAAGTGCCCGGAAACAAGAAAAAATCAATCAATCATTCAAAAAAGCGCTCGAGGTGTTAGAGTGTCCGTTATATACGAGTCGCAAAACATCAAAATTACTCAAAAAAATTCTGATATAACATATGACAATATGTATATCATTTGATTCATTTTTTACCCTCGGTATGATAGACTAAAACATATGTAAAGTTCTATTTGAAAAAAACAACAAAAAACAAAGTGACCTCAATATATTGTAAAGTACCAGTGATAAAATGAAAATGAATACATGTATATTCTAGCCCCATTCCCTCGTGCATTTCGATAAAAACTGAATTGCAATAAATTCAACCGCTCAAAATTTGCATGGGTGCTAAAGTTACGTGAATCATCCTGTATAATGTCGAAAATATTGCAACTTTGTTTTCCCAAAAATGAACGATGAAACGAGATTGAAAGGTCGCGTGGTAACTTTTTGTTTCTTTTAGAAACGGAGGTCAAATTCGTTTTTCAATAAAACATTAAATATAATTTCAAATCCGGTTTTAAATAATACATTCACAAAGAATACGAAATGCCAATGTTTTGTTATTCACGGTGTCCTTGCTTTGGTCAGAAAATGTATGTTGTAGAATCGTTATGTGCTTTTGACATTTATATTTTCGAAGATTAGTGTAAGTAGGAATTTTAATTTAATTTTGGAGCAAGCTAGTGAAAACAACAATAACAAAAGAAACGGTCCGGAATGCAAAGCGACCTGAAAAATGTCTGTCCATTACGCGATAATCTATTTTTTTCCGTTTGTCAATTATGTGATTAACGGATGCAATAGTGGACAATTTCAACGAATTTTCTCTGATCCATTATCATGAAATGTTGCTTACTCATGTTCAGGGCCTTTATGATGCAGCTCATCCGTTTACACAAATTGCTACTTTTAGTACTTACGGAACAAAAGGATGCAAGTCGTATAATATGGAACACGATGTAAGAGGTATATTCGCGTTTGTCAACAGTAAGGTGGTGCACTATTTTCGGGAATTATGCTGCAGAAGAATAAAAGAATTCTGAGACACCGTGAGAACGCACACAAACCCGAGCTTGTTGTACACGTCGGACTTCGGGATTATGTTCCGCTCCCGAGAAAGTTTAAAGGGAATCTAGCAACATTCTGTTTTCTCCGGCCAGGTGTGCAACTGCTGATCGTGTCACGACATGATGCCATCCCTTTATCTCCCGTGATGTAAAACCACGACTTCAATCTCATACAACACTTAGTCGTTTGAGTAACTGCGGTACATATTCCTTATTTTATGGATCATTCATTTAGACAAATGTCATCTAGAGGATAAAATTTCTTCCTTAGGTCATAAAAAGTTAACGTTATAGGGTATGGAAAGAGGCTACCTAGATGTACTCAGCACCACTCAGAAAGTATCGTTGTGGCAACGATCTAATCTATGATTAAATTTGCTTTGAAGAAGGTCACGTTCTTCTAAACTAAATGCTTTGTTTCATCATCAATATTCATCATATAAACAATTTACGAATTTTGAAACATTTGCATTGGTGTTTCCAATGGATGGTACGCAAACGAGTTCATTGGGCCAGCGAAAAGCACGTTTATTCTGTGAAGCTCGAAGCAGAGGAGCGACCCTACAAGACCTTCGTGAATCTGCATGAAGATTCTTGCCAAAAGTAGCGCTGGAGCATTCGTTGTTAAGAGACGATGTTTTTCTCAATGTGGTTAGCAAAAGAGCAAGGGAAGAGAGGGAGAAAGAAGATGAGTATGTGTGTGTATGAGAGAGAGAGAGAGAGAGAGAGAGAGAGAGACATAAAAGGGAATGAGATAACTGGGAGAGTAGGAGAAAATAGAAATGAGAGGTGCCTTAGAAGGAATAGAAACCAATAAGAATTGCCTAATGCTGAGAAATAGGAACATGGATGAAGGAGAAGAATAAAAAATGAAACATAACAAAGAAACCTCGTCATTTCGAAAATATTATATTTCAGAGTCTTTTGAATCGTAATAAGGGATGGAGATCCTTATGTTAGAGTTATTTTCATGTTTTTTGGTATTTATTTCCAAATGTAAACCTTAATTAGAAGGCAAACGCAATGAATAATCAATTAACATCTATGGAGAATCCCGAGAGGAGAACTCAACAACGGGCGTACACTCTTTCACGTTATGAGCTTTTAGAATATGTTGAATAACGCAATCATTTGATTATAATGAGTACGGGAAATTATGTAATGCTACAAGCGTGCAAATAAGCGAAATTTATATTGCTTCCTATTTACTGGTTATCAATCAACACTGTTTTGATTTACTGTTGCACGCATTACTTTCTTCGTATCTTGTTTCTTTAAGGGCACCTTGTTGCTATAGGTTCTTGTCGGTGTCATTTAACTGAAATGTGGCTGTAGTCACAATAGCGCACAGCAAACAAAGGTTCATACTTTAAAAAATTATGAATACTGCTAGATTTAACTGTAAACAGAACGATAGAATGTAGCTCAAATTTTTCAAATGTATCCTCAATCTTTACAAAATGTTCGTAAATACATGTTAGAATAATTTATGTAAATAGTAAGATTAGTCGGATTAGTCGTGAAAATTACAGTTGTAGCAATTATTTCGTATATGGCACTACATTTTACATATAAAGTCGCTCTCAATTTGATGTTGATACTAGTTGGTCTCAATTTGAAGAGAGCACAGAAATGGTACAGAAGTCATTACGAGGTCTGTCATGAAACGTTGAAAACGAAAACGTTGAATCAGAGGATCGAAAAACGAAGGAGTTAACGGCATTAACTATAAGAGGAAGAATTAGGTGATCTATGTTCTTCTCAATTCTTATATCATCAAAGAAATTTAATAGGGACCATAAATGTACAAGAAGAGTTCCCACGATTAATGGAAGTCCCAGAAACATTCCATCCCTATTGCATTGCCAACTGGAAGTGATCTAATCGAGCAGAATCAGCAGAGAAAATCTTGAAAGAAACTCCAACTTCTCCTCTCACCAGAGGCTTATCGTCAGCACCGCCTTCGCCTGCGTTGGCAATTCCTACATCGGTGTTCATTTCTGATACAGATCGGTAGATTCACAGCTCAAGCAGAACAAATAAGCTCAAAAAACTGATGCTAAACCTCGGTTAACATGCCGATGATTTCTCTTATTAACAGGCATATTAGACACGCATCATCACACTATACTCGCTATATAATCCCTAGGGCTGGCACTGAGCGGATATTAATTTTACAAGTACTTTGAACTCAGACTCTGCGGGCACTAAATTACAATTATTCGTATGGAGTAGTTCAATACCCAATAACAGGACCAAACTTTCAGACTGCACGTTTAATCTTTAATAATTGAACTGCATGAAAAAATAAAACTTAATTGAAGGCGCAGATGAGTCAAAATTAAGTTCACACAGCACTAAAAACTAACAAGCTGAAATTCAACTTGCATTTCGCCAAGCACAGACAGCTCTTACTTCATCCGTCTCACACGTTCCTTCTGATTAAGTTAGCTCTCACAAGAGTATACGTGTGTGTGTGTGTGTGTGTGTGTGTGTGTGTGTGTGTGTGTGTGTGTGTGTGTGTGTGTGTGTGTGGAGAGAGAGAGCATGTATGATCCGGAATCTCCTGTAATTACGAAACTGTATTAAACTCGCACATAATCCTCTATCTAAATTAGCGCTTCATCATAAAGCCTAGAATTAGCAATGATGTATTACTCGGCGTTCACTCAACCTACGCAGGATGTTATTTTTTCTTCTTTTTAGAGCTAAATGTCTACATTGTGATCCGAATGGCTAATCGAAAACGCCAGAACGGTTTCTTGCACTATCCTAAAACTAGAACCCCCACCGGGAGGTACTAATACAGTAATTATTGGCTAAACCAAGATTGATGGCCTGCTGCGGGGCCGGTTCGTGATGCGGGAGAGAGAAAAATATCTGCAGCCACGCGGAGGCTTTCGCCTTGCGGCCTGATTGTTGTTTGCGGTCTGAGAAATGACTGTCTGAGAAAGGGTTCTAATGAACTGAGGTGTCGCTCACAATTTCGGCGGATGAGTTAGCTTAGGGCGTTGACTGTTACCACTGCAGCAACTCTGACCGATAGAGTGTCGGGTTCATTGGCAGAGGTGGCTCAGTGCATCAACTGATGTCACTGTAGTGCCTCTTCCCGGGAGTTCCTAGGTTCGAGTTCCGACGGCGGCAGGATTTTCGACATTAGCTTGTCAATGAGATCGAATTCAGTCGCTATCTGGAGAAGAATTATAGCGACCGGCTGCTCTCATCGGTAGTTTTCTATGGTTGATTCGATAACACCAGGCGAATGAAGGAACAGTACACAAACAACGACAGCGCGGGATATTTCGTTCCTCTTCCTTGTCCTATCCTCACCCCTTATTTATACAGACTGGCGCAAACATGCTCTACACTACAACACACGCCGGGATATTGGTCGCGAGCTTAGAGCTTGTCCCGACCGGGGCGGTGCCCTGTTGGTGGGAGATGCCAGGTTGAGGAAAACCACGCTAGTCAATGGTAGGTCGGCGCCGGATTTCGTCATCCAGAGGGGGAAGATCGTCGTCACCTCCTGCCCTTAAAACAGGCCATACATTTACGGGGCTAATGACCTTTGCAGGTGAGGTGCTCGGAATCACTAACAATCAATCAGTCGGGTTGGAGACTCGAACACGAAATCCGAGATTGTCCAGGCTGGGGCGGCGCCTCCCTGGAAGACACCTGGCGGGGAAAGCGCGTGTGTCGGCGCGGATCTCACCTTCCAGCGCGGGAGAACACCGCCACCTCCTGGTTATAACATAAACACGCACGGGTCTCGTGCTCATAGCCGTTGGCGCGCCCGGAAACAGCAATCAATGTTCGTTTGGTTCCCGAAATGAAACAAACGATTCGCCGGTGAGGATCACAAACAGCGCGCCGATGTGTAACATGCGTATGAAAGTAAAAATGAAAGAATTGTTACTCAAGGAGGAAATTGTATATGGATGTGTTTATGTGCATCAGCCACATCAGCAATGTTTGTAACATGGTATTTTTGAACTTGTCGTGGCACCGCCTGTAACGGGACCAAATGATATTGAGATGACAACTTTCAGGTTACGTGTAGCTTAAATGAAAAATAGTTCCATAAGAAATTGGTCTTGATTATGTGGCTCAGGGTATTAATTGTTGTCGTTGGAATAGCTCTGACTGGGAGGTCCTAGAATTTGAGATGCGACGATGGCAGGATTTTCGACACTAGCTACATAGGTAGGTACAATTCAGCCACTGTGTGGAGGATAATTGCAGTGGAAGGCTGCTCTGATAAGTAGTTTTCTGTGATATTTCCGATCAACAGCAGGCGAATGCCGGAGCCGTATCCTAACAAACGGGCCACGGATCATGCGCGATCTTTCCTTCCTCTTCCTTGCCCTATCCTTACTCCTTACTCACAAAAATTTCCACTTGCACGGACTACATTACCACACATGTCGGCTTATCATTCGGGTGCTTTGACCTTGTCACAGCTGGGGATGTGTCCCTCTAGTGGGAGATACCTGGTTGGGGAAAATCCCGCAAGCTGACTAGTAGGTGAACCTTCGCCATGCAGCAGGGGAAGGTAACCGCATCCTCCCGAGTTAAAAACATGCACGACACTTACGAGACTAATGACCATGGCAGTTGACGTACCCGAAATCTCTAATCAATCAAACAAAAAATTAGCATTTTCACAGAGATGATCGCAAAATATTTGTGACGGTTTTGGAGGTGTTATTGTTTTACCAAATATTGCATTGGAGAAGGTATTAACACATGTATGAAGCAATTCTATTTATTTACGACCAGATTAATCTGACTTAGATATTTTTACATCAACCAAAAGTGTATTGAGTTAAGAAACATTTATCAAATTGAAAATACATAACAAGCTGACGTTTGAATTAACTTTAAACTAGCTATGTGATTTGCAATGTTTTCCGAATTGAACACGTGCATACATCCAATAGTATTAAGCTTAGATAATTATGATAATTTGAAACAGCGCCAAACAAGATTAAAGCAGGCCAGACTACTAATATGACAATAAAAATCATCTTGCTTTAGAGAAGTTAACAAATACATGTTTTTAAAAAAGTAAACAAATATTATGTACCCTCTCCCTCAGAAAAAATGTCGTTCAAAATTCTATCTTCCACGGCGCGCCGACAAACTTGGACACCCCTCGGCCTGGGGGAGGGACGCGTTGACCAATCGCTAGCAGGTAGAACCACAGTTGTCTGTGATTGGTGCAACATCCCAAGGGGCAGAAAGAACGCTGTCTCAGGGGGAGGGGGCTAGTTCGTTTACGTACGAGACGGAAATATCCTCATATTTCCCTGCCGAAGGAGATAGTTTGCCTGCGCGTACGCCACGACGAAGAAAATATTTCTAAGCGGGGTCTTCCGTCCAGAATGATTGTCTATAGACCAGTAAATATTTATCATTTTAGCAACAATTATTCTAACTTTTAGTAATCAATTTGTAACTCCTGACAAACTGCTATTTTGAGATATTCATTTCAGGCACAATTTGCGGAGCCTTCCCGGCCGTTCTAACGCATATTTCGAATTTGTTTATAAAATTATAAATTGTTGCAAAATTGTTAATTCGCTGTTTTTGGTTCTGGGACATCGGCAGACTCTCCCCACTTTAGATTTGCAAAATTTGGAAATTGTTTATAAATTTTCAATTGTTGCAAATTTTTTAGTGTCTAATCAGAATGGCGTTTAAATGTGATGCAAAATTCCGGAATCCGTTCGGTGCTATTATATCTCGTTCTCGAGATATATGTAATTGTTTATAAGAAATTAACATCTTAGTAGACCCCATTTGTTTGCGCTTAATTCATTCGCGCTAGCAGAATAGCGTGGGATGGGCATACTGAAATAACAGTTCTCCAATGCCGCGCTTTTGCATACCTAATACGCTTAAAATGCACTTGCTTGTAAACAAATTCTGTGGCCAATTTAATTATGCTAAATTCGTATTTTTACGGTGAGTATGAACATAACTTTTATTTGGTTTTCATATTCTCTTTTAAGTCCTACAATTTGCAAGTCGATATATTTATCAAATATGAAAGAAATTGATTAGAAAAAAAAATTTTCAAGGTGCATTACGCCCAAACAATTGTTTCTGTTTTTCTATCAAAGGGATGTTGAGCAACCGAATAACTGTATTATTATTTTTTTAAGTCCCCTGTTAACACCGAGAGTCAGAAACTATTTGTTCCTCTTGTTTAACCATTACCATTAAAAAATAGGGAAACATATTGCTTAGCTGTTTGCTATAAACTGCACTGGATTGGATGAAGGTAGTGTTAAGGTTTTCAAATACAGAAATATTCAATTTTGTGTTTTGAAAGATCACATGAGTAGAATCACACATGACAATATTTACACAAGTATAGAAAATTCTAAATAAACGTATATAAACTTTAAGTTAATATTTTCAATTCAATTTATCATTCCTTTCTAAAACTGTTAATTTGATGATTTCATTGTATCATATTCAAATCAGAGCTTTATGTGCTAAATTTACGCATTGTTAATACATATTTTTAAACAACATTAATATATTTAATATACATTTAAAATGTTTTTAGATTGGCGAACGTTTCAATGAAATTTCATGAATTCCTAAATGCTTGAAAATAAATACTTGTAAAATTAAATTATTGTAGCGTGTAAAAATATAACAAACTCACGTATTTGGTAAACCGAGTTGATATTACTAAAAGAAAGCAAAACAGATGTTATAACAATTCAAAGATATTTAGCGTTTGTTTACAGTTTAGTAAATATCAATGCACTAGCATTTCCCAGTGAAAATACATAGAACGAACTTGGTGGTCAAGTGATATGACCTTCCCAACACAGACTACATTTCAGTATCGTCAGAGTTCGAGGGTGGTTTGTTGGCCGCCATTCTACGAATCTATCAAAACCTTGAATTTTGCACGACCATCTGTACAGGGAGAACGTAGCGGTTTATTAAACAGAAACGGACCATTCGAAGTATCTAAGGTGCACTCTTTGAAAACGTTTAACCATTATAAACTATCCCTAAGAAAAATATGAAATAAACAATGTTAAAAAGTCACTAGCTTAACATTGCCTTTACTATTTGAATGATTTCAACAACCCCAAAACCAACAGAAAACCCATGTTTTTACAGGTTATTATAAAACCAATTCAATAAATATAAGCATTTATTCACGTTATTATTTTTAAAACACTCAAATATCTACGATGTTATTTGATTCATGTCTTCATCGAAGATCTGAGATTAAAAAACTGATAAGCAGAGAAAATTAAAGTAATTTTGAGTGATTGATAAAGTTGAATGATCAAACGAAAAACAAAGTTTCTTGCTTCATATAATGCTATCGTGTTTAACAGACATGTAATTACGTGTGATACCTATATTTAAACATCCAAACTAATGAAAATTTTCAAAATTAAAATCATCAATAAAACGTTGATTCCTCAGCAAGGATTATATTATTAAATACTTTTTGAGATTCATGTGCTCCTGTGTGAATAACGTAGTAAACGTGATTCGTATGATCCAGTTTCTCAGAATAATACAAAACCTGCTAGACACATACACTAAACATAATAGTTGTCAAATAGTTATTTACGACATGAGTATCATAAGATATCTTATTACAATATGAAATTGGAGAATTATCAAACAAGACTCTTTAGCCGAAATTGTTAACCAATTGAATATTGCAATATAATGTTACCATTTGAATATCATAGAAAGTAAGACGCAATTTGTCAAAATTCATGTGAACTATAATGTTTCTTTAAATTTTACTCCTTATCCTGCGATAGATGTGTGACAGTACTTATGTTAACAGTTATACTGCCGTGGGTTTAATTAATTAGTTTTCAGTACGCAAATTATTGTTTTTGGTTTTAAAGAAGCATGGATATACAGAGTATCTGGGAAGGAAACGTCGAAAGTTTGAAAAAAGCTGTTTAAACAATTTTAATTATACTTTGTCTAATAAACTACATAGATATTTTGAATGGCTGAGCTGCAATAAACGCGCAAATGTTGGTTTCAAAATATGATTTCTACGCAAAACTTACCTTTTTCAATAAATAAAGTAGCAAATTAAAATAGATTTTGAAATAGAGTTCGCAGCGAAAATGAAATGTTTTAGCGGGCTTACTGCTTTCCGGGGCATCTATAACTGTTTAATTTCTTAATTATTTATGAAGAGACTAATTATGATTTGTTTGGTTGTACTTGTAAGGTCATCATTTAAAAGAAAATATAATATTTAAGAATGATTTTAGAATATCTTGAGATCGGGCAAAAATAATTTTATGTATTCGAAACACGAATTAGTGGTCCATAAACAAGTCCTATAAGAACATTTAATCACAGCAATGCTAACTGAAAAACAAAACAATTTTAACAGGAATTGATAAGCAAATATGTGCCCATTGTTGGCAGCGTCCATTGTTGCTGCCCACAGCATCCATTGTTGCGCTTATTGCCGACGCTTCTGAGGTTGATGCTCTCTTCAGCTGCCTGTCCCAGTTGGGACTCTACAGCCAGGTGTTAGTGGTGTGGGATTTTTCTTCTCCTAGTTTTGCCTCCACTCCCCTGTACTGAGACGGGGATTGGTAAACTAGGAAAAATAACATAGGGGTTAATACATTTTAAGTTGGACAGGTTATTTTATTAGGCCTTTAGGAAGACGGAAATGGGGGGAGGAAAAAAGGATTTAATGTTTTTATTGATTTTTACTTTCTCGCACTTACTGTCGTAAGAAGAAAAGGTATTGTAATCGTGCATCAGAATACGGCGAATTTTCGGCAGAAAAACCGTCCCATCCTGGTAACGAAAAAGTGAATAAATTTATTTGCTAAATTTAGGGGGAAATCCTTTAACGCGTTTAGTAGCCAGAATTCATGTTTTGTGGATCGTTGTTACCGAAAAATTGAATAACGGCGAAACGTTTGTCTATCAGTCTTCCGTCTGCGAACAACGCTAGGGGTTAAATTGTTCAACCGATTTTGTCCAAAATTGATAATACCCAATCGATCTTGTTGATATCACGGTCCCATTAATTCGAAACCGATATTTTAATTTTGGGAGGTACTTTACATAAAGCCCCAGAGATATTTTCAAAATGTTCTCAAAAGCAGCGTCATCGGTTTTTATTATTTTTTTCCATAATCTCAAGAACGTTTAAGAGAATGATTTGGTCAATTGATGAATGAAATGATGATGATGAATTTTTAGATCTCATGTTGGCGTCTGTCTGTCCGTCTGTAGTTAACACAAGCATCTCAACGCTGCACGTTCTTTTTTAGTCAAATCTGTGATACATGAAAGTTTAAAATCATCTTTGTGAGGGACAAAAGTTATGAGAGTTTCTGTAGCATAGCAGGTAAGCGCACTGTTGAAGAAGCTTAGACACGTAAGATCGAATCTCATCCACGGCGAATTATTTTTGTGGGTAGAAACAATTTTGCGGTTAATTGTATAGTTATAATCTTCGTATCCATTATAAATATCACATAAAGTATGTGTTTTGAGGCGCCACTATTTATTTTAGTGTGTTAATGTCTTTAAGAATCACGTATAAATATGCCACTATTGCGATTCTGGCTTCAGAACGTCTGCACGAGCGCCCGTGTTGAGCTCTAGCGTTATCGCAACTTTCATCTGTGACGTAATTCAACCTTGGCCGTAGTCGCCGAAAGATAAGACCGGGAACGACGTCCACAGAGGGTTCTAAAGACCACGGCTTCTGGTTGAAAATATTTCTTAGTAAAATGAGCTATGTAGTTGCGTGGGTTTTATGCGGTTGCATTATTTTTGTGAATTTGATATCTTTGACACATGTAGAACATTTCTCTAATAAAAAATCTAAGTGCAATGAATATCACGTAACTATTCTTAACGTAATAAGTGTGCTTGGACAGCGTTTTGAGAAATACCGGTGATAGCTCAGTGCGGTCGAGCCAGACCTACAGACTACAGGGATCCGAGTTCAAATCCCAGTAACTCTGGAATTTTTTTACCTCCACGTGTAAAGAGTTACGTAATGCCGTAGGAGGAAGTGTCGAAATTTTCACAGAAAACACGTTTTGTAAGTATCTAGTTCGAAAAAAGTGGATTGTTGGTATTGTTCTTTTATTTTCTATACACAAGGCTGTTAAAACGCTTGTTTTTTGAACCCGAAAAAGTGATTTTCCAAAACCCCTCTTTGTGAATCCGTCTTCGTGTGAGTAATTCTAGAGCCTTAAGTAAACACGATTTTCACCAAAATGGATATTCCTTGAACGATGTGGCTAATATTACGAATCTTCGAATTTGAAACGAATCTTTTAATTTTGAAGGTACTTTACACCAAACCCCATCATATTTACATAATTTTCTCAAAAAGAGCTCCAATTTTTCTGTAAATCTATTCCTCGAAGCACAAGATGTTTAAAGGTGGCGTACGTTCAATTTTGGGCGAACGATCTGAATTTTCGAAAATTGCAAACAAATACCTATTAACATTGTCGAAAACAAATACTAACGCTAGAGATTTTTGTTTCATTAAATCTCTTTTTAAAAATAAATATTAAATTAATGTAAATTAAACACTCCACTCTCTCCTAGTAATGATCCACTCTTCACTAGTAATGATTGCTGCTATTGGGTCTAACCGCTTCATTATTCTTTGGAGTGCTACTGTTTTCTAAAATTTTTTCCAACAGTTTTATCTCAAAAGTACTGGATGAGAACAGTTGATATCTGGGGTTGAAGGGATGGTGTTAGCTCCTATTGTAGGCCTGATTCCTTGTGATTCCAGTGAAAAATCAGTAACTGCACTGAAACAGTAGAAGCTCCCGTCAATTGATAATCATAAGTGAATCACCATGTACTGGGTAGCGAGGAGAACGAGGAAATCTATATAAATTGTCACCTGCTCTTTCTTTCTCAGATAAACACTTGGAGAGTTTATCAACATCAAATCGGAATTTTAGCGCCTTTGATGTAATATTAAACATAAAAAAATCCCTTCCAGTTGTCTGCGTGTTAATTTTTAGTGTATCAAAATAGCCCCGACACCCGTATTACATTAGTCTCTTAAGTTGTATCATATTAGCCCCACAAATTTGAGGCTGTATATATCATGACACGATTAATATTATTGCATTATTTTAACGCAGAAAAGAATATTAATTCTTTCTTAATGATAACCTATTTTCAAAAATATCGTGTCACAAAAAATAACGAAGTAACATCAAAAGATTTATATCACGGTGGTAAAGTTTTTGACTGGAAAAATTAGGCATTTTAGTTTTGATTTTTTTCCTCCCAAATATTGTTACATTCTGAGTGTTTGCTATATGGTCATTATAATAGAATATATTTCCTATCATTTGTCATTTTCTTGTTAATTTTGGACATAAATAAATAACAACTCTTAAAGTGTAATACATTAACCCCAATTTTCTACTGTATAATATTAGCCCCGACTGATCTTTATAACATTGCCGAAAAAATGAACGCTAGAGATTTTTGTTTAATGAAATCTCTTTTTAAAAATAGATCTTGTATTAAGATAAATTGAACACCCTGTTTTTTTTTAAACTGCAAATGCTTCACTTTCTTTTCGCATCGGAAAGGAGGTAACCTGGTGGTGAGGGGGAACCGTGTCAGGTGAGTTAACTTTAAAGACCCGAGTTCGAATCCCGACGGGTAGAAAATATTTTCTGCTGCAGTAGGTCTTTTTTTTTTGTTTCTTTTTTGCAGGTCCACATAGTCCGTATTGAATATTGCATAGCAATTACGAATAATACGTGAAAATATATATGCTGTTGAGGCAACACTTGTTTTGAACATAAAACACTTTCTAAATAGTATGTATAGTAAGATAAACTTTATTTAGGTGAGTAAACTTAGACTATTCACTTTGATTCTCTAAATTAAAACTTGACGTAACTGAGAACAGTGTCGTCATAAGAGTTATTATGATACATATATCCTTTATTTTTAAAATCTTAGGCCCCGAAACGCGCCTCAAATTAATTATTAATATAATAGCAATAGCTATTTATATATAATATAATTTCATAATTATTTCCAAAGAACCGGAACGCCGTTCCGTCGCGTACCAACAGAAATCAAGCCTTTTATATACAGGATATTCGGGGAAGAAATGTCGAATCTTCGAAAAATAGCTGTTAAGACAATTTTAAGCTTATTTTGTCTAATAAACTACACGGATATTCCAAATGGCTAAGCCGCAATAAACATTCAAAAGTTGGTTTGGATATATGTTTTCTAGGCAACTATTTGCGTTGTAGAAGCATATAAACACTTCATTAATATCTAAATTGTTTATGATTAACAAAATAAATGAATACATTTGATCAGAAAGAAAAATTAACCTAGAAATAAAAAAGCACCCAATTTTCACAGTTCAACTGCTTTTTTATTTCTCGGTTAATTTTTTTCTGAACTTATATATTAATTTATATTGTTAATAATAAACATGTTACATGTTTCTGGTCTGGTTACATGATTCTAGAATGCAAAGTTTTGCGTAGAAATCATATTTTGAAACCAACATTTGCGCGTTTATTGCAGCTCAGTCATTCAAAATATCTATGTAGTTTATTAGACAAAGTATGATTAAAATTGTTTAAACAGCTTTTTTCAAACTCTAGATGTTTCCTTCCCCGATACTCTGTATATCCATGCTTCTTTAAAACCAAAAACAATAATTTGCGTACTGAAAACTAATTAATTAAACCCATGGCAGTATAACTGTTAACATAAGTACTGTCACACATCTTTCGCAGGATAAGGAGTAAAATTTAAAGAAACATTATAGTTCACGTGAATTTTGACAAATTGCGTCTTACTTTCTATGATATTCAAATGGTAACATTATATTGCAATATTCAATTGGTTAACAATTTCGGCTAAAGAGTCTTGTTTGATAATTCTCCAATTTCGTATTGTAATAAGATATCTTATGATACTCATGTCGTAAATAACTATTTGACAACTATTATGTTTAGTGTATGTGTCTAGCAGGTTTTGTATTATTCTGAGAAACTGGATCATACGAATCACGTTTACTACGTTATTCACACAGGAGCACATGAATCTCAAAAAAGTATTTAATAATATAATCCTTGCTGAGGAATCAACGTTTTATTGATGATTTTAATTTTGAAAATTTTCATTAGTTTGGATGTTTAAATATAGGTATCACACGTAATTACATGTCTGTTAAACACGATAGCATTATATGAAGTAAGAAACATTGTTTTTCGTTTGATCATTCAACTTCATCAATCACTCAAAATTACTTTAATTTTCTCTGCTTATCAGTTTTTTAATCTCAGATCTTCGATTAAGACGTGAATCAAATAACATCGTAGATATTTGAGTGTTTTAAAAATAATAACGTGAATAAATGCTTATATTTATTGAATTGGTTTTATAATAACCTGTAAAAACATGGGTTTTCTGTTGGTTTTGGGGATGTTGAAATCATTCAAATAGTAAAGGCAATGTTAAGCTGGTGACTTTTAACATTGTTTATTTCGATATTTTTCTTAGGGATAGTTTATAATGGTTAAACGTTTTCAAAGAGTGCACATTAGATACCTCGAATGGCCCGTTTCCGTTTAATAAACCGCTACGTTCTCCCTGTGCAGATGGTCGTGCAAAATTCAAGGTTTTGATAGATTCGTAGAATGGCGGCCAACAAACCACCTTCGAACTCTGACGATACTGAAATGTAGTCTGTGTTGGGAAGGTCATATCACTTGACAACCAAGTTCGTTCTATGTATTTTCACTGGGAAATGCTAGTGCATTGATATTTACTAAACTGTAAACAAACGCTAAATCTCTTTGAATTGTTATAACATCTGTTTTGCTTTCTTTTAGTAATATCAACTCGTTTTACCAAATACGTGAGTTTGTTATATTTTTACACGCTACAATAATTTAATTTTACAAGTATTTATTTTCAAGCATTTAGGAATTCATGAAATTTCATTTAAACGTTCGCCAATCTAAAAACATTTTAAATGTATATTAAATATATTAATGTTGTTTAAAAATATGTATTAACAATGCGTAAATTTAGCACATAAAGCTCTGATTTGAATATTATACAATGAAACCATCAAATTAACAGTTTTAGAAAGGAATGATAAATTGAATTGAAAATATTAACTTAAAGTTTATATACGTTTATTTAGAAATTTCTATACTTGTGTAAATATTGTGATGTGTGATTCTACTCATGTGATCTTTCAAAACACAAAATTGAATATTTCTGTATTTGAAAACCTTAACACTACCTTCATCCAATCCAGTGCAGTTTATAGCAAACAGCTAAGCAATATGTTTCCCTATTTTTTAATGGTAATGGTTAAACAAGAGGAACAAATAGTTTCTGACTCTCGGTGTTAACAGGGGACTTAAAAAAAATTAATAATACAGTTATTCGGTTGCTCAACATCCCTTTGATAGAAAAACAGAAACAATTGTTTGGGCGTAATGCACCTTGAAAAATATTTTTTTTATAATCAATTCCTTTCCTATTTGATAAACATATCGACTTGCAAATTGTAGGACTTATAAGAGAATATAAAAACCAAATAAAAGTTATGCTCATACTCGCCGTAAAAATACGAATTTAGCATAATTAAATTGGCCACAGAATGTGTTTACAAGCAAGTGCATTTTAAGCGTATGTGGCATGCAAAAGCGCGGCATTGGAGAACTGTTTTTTCAGTATGCCCATCCCACGCTATTCTGCTAGCGCGAATGAATTAAGCGCAAACAAATGGGGTCTACTAAGATGTTAATTTCTTATAAACAATTAAATATATCTCGAGAACGAGATATAATAGCACCGAACGGATTCCGGAATTTTGCATCACATTTAAACGCCATTCAGATTAGACAATAAAAAAATTTGCAACAATTGAAAATTTATAAACAATTTCCAAATTTTGCAAATCTAAAGTGGGGAGAGTCTCCCGATGTCCCAGAACCAAAAACAGCGAATTAACAATTTTGCAACAATTTATAATTTTATAAACAAATTCGAAATATGCGTTAGAACGGCCGGGAAGGCTCCGCAAATTGTGCCTGAAATGAGTATCTCAAAATAGAAGTTTGTCAGGAGTTACAAATCGATTACTAAAAGTTAGAATAATTGTTGCTAAAATTATAAATATTTACTGGTCTATAGACAATCATTCTGGACGGAAAACCCCACTTAGAAATATTTTTTTCGTCGTGGCGTACGCGCAGGCAAACTATCTCCTTCGGCAGGGAAATATGACGATATTTCCGTCTCGTACGTAAACGAACTAGCCCCCTCCCCCTGAGACAGCGTTCTTTCTGCCCCTTGGGATGTTGCACCAATCACAGACAACTGTGGTTCTACCTGCTAGCGATTGGTCAACGCGTCCCTCCCCCTGCCCTCCCCCAGGCCGAGGGGTGTCCAAGTTTGTCGGCGCGGTGTGGAAGATAGAATTTTGAACGACAATTTTTCTGAGGGAGAGGGTACATATCCTTAGAATTTGTTCTCCAACATTTCACTATACATAGATGAATGATGATTAAAAGTATCCACAAAGTGAGGTGAGGGAACTTTTGAGAAAACTTTGCATTTTTGATCCCGAGTAATACATTGAACCGGAAACAAGTGCACATATTTGCACCGGAAACAAATTTGATCTTCTCTTTCATTATAGTTCACTAACAAACTTGCAACTCATATCCCGGTACTCCCTCCTAGCAAAATGAGAACTCAATAGACCGTACGCATAATGAACATATGTATATTCAGTAGCAAAACATGAGCTATTTCTGCACTTGCTCAATGGAACAGCAGGGAAATCGGACGCAAAATCTGATCGAGATGGAGGTCATTGTCTCAGAAGCTGAAGTAAAATATTTGTTACAAGCCTTTTTTTCTAGGGCTTTTTATCCAGCCGACAGCCGGTTGCCCCTTACGTCCCGAAGGGATGCATATTCGACCATACACTAGACAAACACTTGCGGGTTCCTCTGATCTGGGGTCAGCAGAACGCGAGGCCCTCCGCGACAACACACACACAAAGTCAAGGGACAAACAGCCATGCCCAAGGCGGGACTCGAACCCGCGACCCTTCGGACCGAAGCGCTGAGTCGGTACTCGCTCTTAGCCACCTCGGCCATCCAGGTCGGCCTACAAGCCTATTTAATCTTATATAAATTATATATCTTTACATAAAAATGTTAAGTTTGTTTGTGTACGGTTCTGTTGTTCAGAAACTCAAAAAGATATATACCGATTGAACTCAAATTTTGACACGATATACAACTCGCTTCAATCTATTTTTATCTATTTTTCGCGTCAGTAACATACCCGCAACCACGAGAAATGAGCTTTTTTTTAACGGTCAGCTGTGTACCAGCAACCGTGCCATTTGCCGAAAGTGAGGGGAACACTCGCCATACTAGCTAACGACAACCGCAGTCACATGTGAAACATTACCTGTTCTCATTTACATTGTTTACTACCAAAAAAAATGTCAGTACAACAAAATATAACCAAGGTTGGAAAGTTAATTATTTTGCCATCTTCATACATAGGCAGTCCCCGTCACATGCAGGAATGTGCTAAGGATGCAATGGCACGGAGAGAGAGGGAGAGAGAGAGGGAGGGAGAGAGAGAGAGGGAGAGAGAGAGGGAGACGGAGACAGAGAGGGAGACGGAGAGATAGAGGGGGGAAAGGGAAGGAGAAAGAGGGAGATGAAGGACAAAACGTCTGCCAGGTTCCGCTTGTAACTAATATATAACAAATCTATCCTCTGTTGTCGGAGACGACCTCAGCCCGAAGGCTTCTGGAGAACGCAAGCACAAGATGTACGTTCACTATGTTTTTCTCTCTTCCACGTTCCTGGTTAGGTGATTTACTTGGTGGTTTGGCGACGCATAATGAAGGCGAGCCTGGCGGTAAATGATGAGGAGAATAATTATGAATGTCATGTTAAGGTGTGACACGTATTGTGATAAGCCAACCGCGACGCTCTCATGTGGTTGATTGATTGATTGATTTTTTCGTGTTCAACTGCTTTGGTCATTAGTCCCGTTAGTGTAGTGCATGTTTTTTCTCGGGAGATGACGGTGATCTTCCCCCGCTGAATGGCGAGATCCGGCGCCAACCTACCGTCGGCTAGTGCAGTTTCCCCCTAACCAGGACTCTCCCACCAGCGGGGCACCGCCCCAGCCGGGACAAGCTCTAAGCTCCCGACCGGTCTCCCTGAATATGTGGTAGTGTAGTGCATGTTAGTGTACGTGTGTGTGTAAGGGGAGAGGATAGGACAAGGAAGAGGAAGGACAGATCGCGCGCGGTCCGTGGCTCGTTCGGTAGGGTACTACTCCGGTATTCGCGTAGAGTTGATCAGAGAAACCACGGAAAATACCGATGAGAGCAGCCGGCCGCTAGAATTCTCCTCCAGACAGCGACTGAATTCGACCTAGCTGAAAAGCCAGTGTCGAAAATCCTGCCGCCGTGGGGAGTGTAACCTAGGACCTCCCTGCCAGAGGCGCTGCAGTGACATCAGTTGATGCACTGAGCTACCGCTCCCGGTCTCATGTGGTCACCCCTTTTCTTACGCGTGACTAGTAAGCACAGCTTTCGACTCCCGCCTACTTAGAAGCTCTTTTAAGACTATGCGACGTCATACAGACATTACCTGCTGATTTAATCGTTATAGTACAAGAGAAATATGTGATTTTTACTTTCTCGCAACGGAAGTTATGTAAATTGCGCTGCCCGAAAAACGGCGAATTTTTAGTAGAAATGTTTTTGATTTCAGGGCCCTGGTAACGAAAAAGTGGATAAATCCTGTTGCTAAATTTAGAAAAAAATTATCTAACAACGCTAAACCATTTAGCTGATTTTCTCCGAAATTGATATTCTTCAATTGATCTCACTGATGTCCCAGTCCCTTGAATTTGAAACCAATATTTAAATTTGCGGAGGGGGTACTTTACATGAAGCTCCTAGGACATTTTCCAAATTTTCAAAATAAAATGGCTCCATCGTTTTTTATTAAACTTTATTGTTGGATAGTGTGAAGGACGGTCAAAAGAATGGTGCAGGTGTCGTGTTCGTTAAAACCCTGAATTTTCGAAAATTACAAAAGTTCAAACTTTTTTCGAAGTTTTCCTACAATTAAAACATTAGAGATAGAGATTGTTCCCTTAATGAAATCTGTTCCTTAAATACAGATTTTGAAATAAGGTTATGTACCATTTTTGGAAAGTTTAAGTACTTTTTGCGTAATTTTGCGTGAAAATACTAGCGAGCAAGTACGTGCTATTTTAGCACCACATTTTTCCTGAATTGAAATGTTTAGACTCTGAGCCGAGTAGAGGACTTTTGTCACGAGCGAATACTTTCTATTTTCTCTCTAGTTTCATTCATGATATCACTAATTACCACTACATAGTTCAGAAAGGGGCAGTCTGAAAAAAATATCTCAATATTGCATTTCGCTTAAAGAGAACACAAAAATAAACATTTACAACATTGTCCTCGTAACCCCTGTAGTAATGAAGAATATTAAATTTTCCCACAAAGGCATGAGTTGTTCACAGTGAAGAATCTGCTGCGTTGGCCACTCCTGTTAAAAGCTTGCCTTCCATACTGGGACAGTTCAGAGCGATTTTCCTCTTTCTTCGGCGCAGAAAATACAGGATTCCTTAACATAACCTCTGTTCATAAAGTTCCAGTTATATTATAAGTTTTTCTATTTCTTCCAAGAAGCCGAAAAAATGTTGAGAAAACAATTTTTAGAAAATTTTGAAACTAGGAACTTCACGAAAGTACATCTCAAAACTAAAATATGTTTCGAATTTGCGGTGGTACGAGTTTAGCCAGATCGATGGGGGAATATACATTATATAGAAAATTCTAAGTACAGTTTAAACGCTAAAACGTGTATTTCCGTCAAAATATTGAAATCGATTTTTGCTGCAGTACATAACGTTCTCTATGTTACGTATAATACTCTGTATACGATGCACGAGAAATTTAAACCCACAGGGAAATGTTTAACATCTGAGGATTAACAATTCAGAACTGAAAGACAAAGCAGTTAACGAACAAACACCAGTTACCGAAAACCTGTAACTGGAGTTGAAACTTTGATGCAGAAGGCAAATCCCACCGTGTTTGTTTGCAATCATGCTTTTGAATATTGTCTGCCAAGTACATGTAACGCACTTCAATATTTGATGAATGCCGTCTTTGAAATAATGGAATATTAATTTGCTTTCATCTTTTAAGAGGGATAGTGTTTATAGAAAGAGACGAAGTCAGGTTACATACATAAATAGAAAAATATTCTATTCTATTCTGACTAATAAATCGTTTTGAGTTCCTGATGTATAAGAAAACTCCTGAACAATTCGACAGAATCTCTTGTAACTTGAGGAACTGTGTCTCCTTACAAGCATTCCTTTACTTAACTACGCAACTTCATTCTTACCGACGTTCTCGTATATCCAACATGCTTGCAATCTGAGAGCCTGAATTCCATCGTGGTCGAATTCAGTTGACTACAGAAAGCTGGCAAAGCTTTCCTTTCTGTAAAGACGGAGAGCAGTTCTAATAACTGCTTCAAAAAAATTATTCTTAATTATTGATTTAGTTCGACAAAAGTGAGAAGTAATGGATGACTGAGAATATATTTTGAATTTATAAAATAGTTTTATTAAATACAGGCAGTGTGCCTCACTTTAGATCTTTCCTAAAGAATCTTCTGAGCCGATACAGATACTGTAATGGGGATTTCTCTAAAACAATCGTATGTGAGGGCACATAAAAAGATATATATTATTCTACAGTTTTTTTAGTTTCTCGCCTACTACATATCTCTGAAATAAAGAGAAAATATCTTTTACTTATAAAATATCTATTTACTGAAATATATGAATTATTTCTGTCTTTGCTTTCTTCTTCTTCTTCTGGCGCCGACTGTTTCTGTCCGTCCCTTCTTACAACTACAATATTGTAGATAGATATTGTTCCTGAATGTAATCTGTTCTCCAAATACAGGTTTGTAAATAAGGGCTTGTACAATTTTTCTAATTATGAGTAGTTTTTGTTTAATTTGGCATGAAATATAAAATTTTAAAAACAAGGTTTTCTGAAGAAATTTCAAATTTTTTCTTTAAAATTTTTCCACGAATAAAGCGATATATAAAAATGGCGCAGGTCCCATGTGCGTTAAACACTGTGTAGTAAAAAATAGTAAAAGTTTAAAATACAATGTCGTTTTACACCTTTAATATTTAAGCAGGAGATTTCTTAAATAATGAAATCTATTTCTGAGTGTTAAATCATTTCAAAGACATTATTTTTAAAATCAAAATCGCTTTTATGTAATTTTAAATTATATGATGGCAAAGTTCAATTCTTTTTCTTTCTGGCTTTTATTTCGGTGTTTTCTTTACAGAAAAAATCTCCTGATAACGAAATAGTGGAAGATCGTATTCCTATATACAGTAAAGTGCTTTCATTTAATGAATGAATACAAAATTAAGTTAATTATGTTACGCGTTCAGAATTTTTTCAAATTGTCAGCCCTCATACTGCTCATCGTGTATATTTCGGGAATGTTCATTTCCACCTGAGATATAGCATAATATTCCGGAGAAATACATCTTATAGCTCCCAGACTTTTGGATTACAAAAAAATGTACGAATAAAAAGCAAATTCCAAATACGATATTCTTGTAAGCCTCTCTTTATTAATCTAGGGGTTTTACCAATGTCTTTTCTCTAGATTTACGAATCAGTGTTCTTTTGGCGGGAATTTATTTTTAGCAAATGCCGATGTGTATAACTATAACACTCGACGTAGTAATCATATTCATCAACTGACATAGCTTACAACAAAAACTGCACAGACATGTATTGCAGACACGCATTGCCAGACACAGACACAGACACGCATTGCCAGATTACATTAATGGAATAAAATCGATACACACGTTTACGTTACAAGTAATTTTTTTTAAAGTTAAAGTATTTTACCGCAACTTGTGGGACAATGATTCCCATCTCGATCAGGTTTTTCGTTCAGTTTTCTTGATTCTTTGAGCGAATGTTGAGATGGCCCCTGGTTTTGCTTCTGGACACAAATGTTTCTGAATGTAGTAAAATACTTCCTATAACACGTTCTGTAGTCACAATCCTTATTTTGTGGGTCCTTTGGCCCGTTTGTTAGGGTACTGCTTCAGCATTTACCTGGTATTGATCGGAGGAATTACGGAAAACTGCTGAACAATGCAGCCAGACGTTGTAATACCTTCTCCAGTCAGCGACTGAATTCGACCTACTAGTAGCAATCTAGCTACTGATGTTCTACTGTACTAATTTACTAATGGAGCTACTGTACAGCTGGTGTCGAAAATACTGCCACCGAACCTAGAACGACTCGGGACTCGAACCTAGAACCTGTCAGTCAGAGGCACTGCAGTGACACAGATTGATGCCCTGAGACACCTTACCCGGTTCTTCTTCGAGTAGACAAAATACAATTTTAAGTACGGAATAAGTCCGATGGCTGAAGAATTATTAGAAAAGAATTTTCAATATTATATTATGATTATTACGAATCTGTCCTAAATAAAACGAGAAAATATGAACTCTTGTAGCTCTTTTTTCTTTTCCCATCAGGATTTATATTATAACGCGTAACAGTGAGTAACGGCTTAGTTCATATCAGGCAGTAAGCTACCTAAATGGCAACACTGTGTCGACGTGCCATCATGAATATGTTGTTATTCATTTTTACGCGGCGATGTTTGTTGTATTTTCATAGCCAAGTTCTGAGAGCATCTCGATGCTGCAAGGTACCATTTTTATAATGAAATATCATGATATTTGAACAAAACATTTATTTTTTAACCAATTACGAAGGAGGTCAATAACGAATCTATCAGCAATAAGTCGTTATTGACTTCCTTACATGTAATAAGCAAAAAGAATTCTCGTCTGGCCTCTCTATTTCGAAATGGTATTCTGAAATAATTTTCCGGGATGAATGTTCATGCAAATGTAGCACACACACTAGAAAAATCTGTTATTATTAGAGAAACTATAAAAACTGTTCTTATGTTACACTTTCAACATGGAAGGAATTCTAAATTGGCAATATTCTCCTATTAAATTAATTAAATTGCCGTCCATGATGTAATTCATCTGCAAGGGACAAAGCGAAAATGGATATATGCCGAATGTTGTCCAAAAGAGAGTTTGGCAAGATTGTTCGGTCGTCAAAGAGGTCGTTTTACCAACACTAGGAAAACATTGTCCATTAAAAACCGACTATTAAACCGGCGGCGATTGTGAGTGATAGCGGAAAATGTGAAACTGAGGCTGATAGCAGCTTTGACAGCAAACGGTGTTCAGAAACGGGATCTCGATGAACTTTGCTACCAGGCCTCAGTTGAGTGCCCTGCAGAAAATACCGGCCATTAGTCGCATTTGCCCAAAATTGGAGACGGTTTTGAGAAATTTTAAAACATGCAACATGCATACAGCTGTAAATAAATTACCCCCACCCTCACTAAAGAATTCCTGTCAAATTCACAGGACCTCAAGTTGAACTGCAGCGGAATATACATTTACAAAATTGCATAAACTGTTTAGATTGATTAGTGATTCAGCGCGTCACCTTCTTACGTCATTTGTCCGTAAGTGTAGTGCGTGTTGTTTTATCGCGAGCGATGGAGGTGACCTTCCCGCGCTGGCGAGCGAGATCCGGCGTCGATTTTCCAGTCAGTTTGTAGTTTTTCCTATCAAGGTATCTCCCACCACTGGAGAGGACGAGCTGCAAGCTCCCGACCGCTCTCTCGTCATGTGTAGTGCATGTTCGTGTAAGTGTGCGTAAGAGAGTGGATAGGACAAGGAAGAGGAAGGAAAGATAGGGCGCAGTCTGTGGCCCGTTTGTTAGGGAACTACTCCAGCATCCGCCTGGTGTTGATCGGAGAAACCACGGAAAACTACCGATCAGCCAGCCAGCCGCTAGAATTCTAATACAGACAGTAGGCGAAATTCTGCCACCGTCGGGAGTGAAACCCTACGACCTCCCGATCAGGGGACTGTCGTGACAATTGATGCCCTGAGCGAACTAAGCCGATATGAACTGTTTAGGTGATAGTTTTTTTCATGGATAGGCTACCAGACGTTTTATTTTAGTCCTTTTGCAAAGAGAACAATTTTACCGTAGGTTGTTTGAGACTAAAATTAAAGTCTCAACAGTTTTAAATTCACACCATTCTTGATATGGGATATTCCAACAAAACAGAAATTGAACCAGAACATTTTTTACTCTAACTACAATGTTTCATTATCACTAAAAATGCATTGTTTCAAAACTCGACGCAATAAATGAAGGCGT
>BLKR01005110.1:0-88807 GCA_011170035.1 Teleogryllus occipitalis | reverse complement strand
AAATATGTTATCCGAAAGAATTTCAAGAAATTTGGTAGATTTGTAAATAATTGTAAAATCAGCAAAATGTGTAAAATACATAATACTATACAAAATATGTAACGAAAAAAATAGATATTTGTTAAGATTTCAACAATTCGCCGAGATCACACATTTTAGTACAGTACATAGAAACATATTATTATTACATTGGGTTTACTCAATCGCTTAAGGCATATGCCGGGATGGTCCCTAGTTTTGCACTCCCAGACGTAAATGTACAATTTCCCTCCCCTCTTACATGTTACTACTCTGTATCAATGTAGACTCAGTGGTTAGGCGGAAGAGCAGGCCCTATGGCCTGAGCCTCGCCATTAATAAAGACATTATTATTATTATTATTATTATTATTATTAGAATCCGGACTCTAACCATGAAATAGTCGGGCAGTGCCGCGAAATTGAATTTTGACATTACTGAAGATTTTCTGTATTATTTTCCTGGAGCGGGACATAAATTATAAATAATAAACAACAGCTCATGATGTTCAGTCCGTATATTCATACTAGCAATACATGCCTCTGACGACATCTTATGATCGCGCCACTAGGCAGCGCTAATAGTACACTTATTATGTTTTCTACATTTGTCCATATTTTAAAAACATGGACTATTTATCCTATTTCAGTGTATGATATGGCGTTGAATTCTGGAGACATCTCGCCTGCGTGCTATTTTACCACTTTTTCAAATTTGTCCGAAATTACGAAAGCAGTTTTAAAATTAGCTTCAGCGATTATACTTGGGAAAACAGGTTCATCTGGTGAAATCTATCAAGGAGACAAACGCCGTTTTGAGATCAAAAATCGAGTCGCAGGATAAATGAGCTCGTGCGTAATCTCGGCTCATTCTTTCTGGTAGTGGAATGATAACGGTAGATATAGAAGTAAAATGTATGTAAAATAAGATGTTAGAACATGGAATATTGGTGATATCTACTTAATTAGTTCAATTTTCTTTTTGAAATCAGTTTCCAAATTGGAATAGATATTTTCAGTAATGCCTCAAATAATTTTTTGATGGTATTCGAAGGAAGACGGAAATATTAAACAAGATATATAGTTTTATATGACTATTACAGATGATACGAGACCGTTTGGTTGTGTTACAGCATCACTAGTTTGATAAGTGGAGAAAAATATGAGATAGAAACGGACGAAAGCATAAACCGACTGCCCGTTCGGTCGCGTCGAGGGAGCGCCCACGAGGGTCGGGGAGACGCAACTGCGTGAAGCGAGAAGGGGGGGAGAACGTGTTTTTCTGAAATTTCAGTTTACGCCGTTCCTATTCATCCGATTTCCATGATTGACACGGTGTTGGATTCAGGAAGCACGTCTACATCGCGTTATAAGCCCACCTTTTTTAATTTCTTCCCGGAATGACAAAAAAACATTAAAATTTTTTTGGTAAATCTTTTTTGAAAAAACGGCTTCGTAGCGTAAATTCTATTTTAAAAAGGAGTCCACTGCCGTTTACAGATCGAAAATCGGACAATTTGTTCAGACGTTATCGGCCTAGTAAATTCCCTGTGATAGTGCTGCGATCTATTGATTTTTCCTATAAGTATTTTTCGGTACATTTTGCCTTAAGCAGAACACGAGAAAGTAAAAATTAGAATCCATTACACAGATCCAAGTTTGTTTCACATAAATTACAAAGGTTGGACTGTACGATCAACTCTGTAATACTACAGTGAACTATGAGTCCTAAGCCCCAGTAGAACTTGCAATAAAATAAAATACTACTTTTTTTATGCAATTTGCTCATCTATTCAAAGTTGAGAGTACTTGTGGTGAACTATCCTAAATCTTTAAGTCAAATGTAATTCTACTGAAGCTACTGATTAGGTTGTATTAAATGGATTTGTACAGAGATGAAATACAAAATCCACTGAGTTTTATGTGCAGCTTTAGTGATAATTAATGAAACAATATTTTTGCCATATATATTAAGTATATTTTGATATAACTGAAGGAAAGAAGGGAGGGAAAGAAAAAAGTCATAAAAATTCAACCCATTTTTATTTCATAAAGATATTACAATACACCAGCATGTTTATTCTTACATCATGAGAAATAAATGCATTCTATACTTTATTACTAAAGTGAAAATTCCAAATCTTAATAACTCAACTATTGAATATTTTACCTTTAACAACAATAAACATAAAATTATTAAAAAAACTCAGGGAAATTTATTAAAAAAGTAACTGTCTGCCCCACAAGCATCAATAATGAATGCTTTTAATGAAAAATGAAAACAAACAATTCGAGTTCTTTTCAATGACTTACATTGAATATTAAACTGGATCAAATTTTATTCCTAAATATTTGTCTTTCTTGAAAAAACATTTCATTAGAAGAAATAATTTTTTCCAGTGTTCTTTTATTCACTTCCTCATATCTTAATTCAAGGTTGCAGAACTTAAGTGACGAATTAGTACAATGGTTGGATAACAAATTCCTAAACCTACACGAGAAAGGATACTCTGTTTCAAATTAAACAAGTATCCTGTTTTATTATCTCTAAATATTTAAGCAGCTTTCGGTATTTGATGTATTAATTATATACTTTTTTTCTACAGCAAACAATGACAGGATTGAATTGATATTAAAGAAACATTTCTGTTTTTTAATCAGCTAGTTTTGACTAATTTGTGAACTGTCAACTGTCATAATAGCTAACTGCATGAAAATACTTCAGTTAGATTGTAAGTAAAGCAAGTTGTTCTTCCTCCATTGGTGACAAAAAGTTTAATAATTTTTTTTCCATTTATTAACAAATTTCTTAGTCTAAAAATGGAAACGGTAGAAATGAAAATTCAATGTCAAAATACATATACCTATAATCTTTTAAATGTAATGGAGAGATGGATATTTAAAAATGTTTCAATGTATTCAAAATCTAGGAATTCTTTAAATGCAATGGAAAATCTGACACCAAGATACTTATAGAATACATGAAATCAAACTTCAAAGAAGCTTCAGTTAATTAATAGCGTTATACTCCCACGTAAGAAATTTCTCAAAGTAATTTTAGAAAATAAAAAAGTGAGAAGACTAATTACAAGTTGATACATGGAATTCAAATACCAACTACTTTATATTGTATAATGCAAAATATTGTATTATGTGAATCTCCTCAATAAAAAGAAGTGAACTCAGAAAACTTCATCTCCATCATCTCTATTCTCAATTATTCTCAATAGAAGTTTCAGTTCACTTTTCATGCTACAATTAAATCTCACTTTTTACCAGAACCTCCCCAACCCATCAAGCCTTTTACAAAACCTGTTATACCAGCTCCTGACTTTTTACTTCCTGAAGCAGTAGTTTCCAATTTCTCTTCTAACGATGGAAATTCAATAAAATTGTATGCTAAATCAAAAAATAAAGGCTTGCATGGAATTGGTCGCATTTCAGGGGGTAGTTTGTACACATTAGGAGAGCGTGATAATAACGATGTGTCCTCTCTGTATTCACTAAGCCGTTCTGACAAAGGCTGTGAACAAAAACAATTTTTTTCACAAATATTAATCAGAGACTAAAGGTTTTCATAGTTGAACATACACTAATAAATAGATCTCAATCACTTAAAAAATTATAAAGTTGTTTATGAATGGTTTAAAACACATCATTTATGAGGCCAATTCTTTTTTGTGGTTTGTTGAAACATTAGTACTTGTCAATATTTGTCGTGAAAATTTTGAAATATTAATGAGGATGATGCATCAGGATGTGAAGCGTGAACTATATGTATTTTATACTGTATGCAAAGTAAAGTTAGAAATTAAATACAATGAAATCCCAAACAAGAACCAAGTGCCAAGAGATTAAGTTTCTCATAGAATTCAGTCCTGCAATACATATGAAATTCCTATCAATGTGTAATCAACATAAATTTGTAACACTTTATGATTATTTACAATAAATATAATAAAATAAATTAAAAATATAAATAAATTTGACATATAGTGTGAATGTACAGGAGGTGCACTTCACATGAAATAATATTTTTGTGTTGCATGTCAAACTGGTATTACTTAAAATTAAATGTTATAACATTTTTCTATTGTCATTGTTACAAAAATAATATTTGTAGATAAAAGTTTACTTTTCAAAATATATTTTTCTGTTTACTTGCTCATTTCGTTCAAGAGGTTTGATTACCTTCCATTACAACAAACAATAATCATAAAAAATGTTTGAAATATATTTAAATTGTGGGGTAACACTTCTCTTATACACTAAAATATTATTTTAATAATTTTACAGTATCGTAGATAAGTAATTTTGCATTCTTTCCTTTTAATAAGAATCATTAAAGTCTCAGAGACTAAACTACTCCGCTGGGCATTCTAGTGGATATTTGTAGGCAAGGTGTTCTAGTGTTAGAACGCAATATTTTCATTACTTTACTTAGTCATCACTGCAACTATCAATGACCCGACACCTTGCCATTGACTGGGACAAAATGCGAGCATAAAAACCATTGTTCTTATGAAGGTTTCACATGACAATCTCAGAAGGCAGATTTTTTTATTATTACACATGGGAATTTCTCATTAAAGAAACTGAAACTAACCTTTTTAGTCCGGGTTCCTGGCTTAACTCCAATAATTATTCCATTATCATCTTCTTCTGTTTCCCCTTCAAGGACACTATATGCATGAGCTGAAAATTCTTCACCTTCAATATCTTTTTTCAACTTCAGCAATTGGGCCTTTAAATCATCATTTAAATGTTTTCCATTCAATGCTTGGCTTACATACAACTCTGCACGCTTGTACAGAGCCATGGCATCTTGCCATCGCCGTAACGTTGCCAAACTTTGGGCAATATAAAAACATCTGTGAATCAAATACATGAATATTTACTAAAGCAAGAAATTGACATTGAAAACAAGTCAATTAAAAAATACTAGAGAATTAACCCTGCTGACTAGACATTTCCATGCAAATAATTTAAAGGGCAATGAGCAATTGGAAGACACACATACTTAATACTAGCAAAACCTGGCAGTTGTCCTGCTCTCTCTCTTTTCTCACTCTCCTTTTCCCTCTTTCTCTCTTCCTCTTTTTACACCTTTCGCTGTTTCTCTTCCTCTCTTTTATCCTGCTCTCTCTTTTTCTTCTCTCCTTTCCTATCTCTCTTTCCCCCTACCTCTCTCTCATTTCCCTCTTCTCCGTTTTCCCTCCTCCCTTTTTCCGCTTTCTCATTTCCCCCCTCTCCTTTCCCTTTTCCCCTTCTCTCTCTCCCTCCTTTGTCTTTTCCCCATTCTCCCTTTCCCCTACTTTCTTTTTCCACTTCGTCCTTTCCCTCTCTTTTTTCTCCCTTTCTTTTTACGCTCCCTCTCTTTCCCCTACTCTCCTTTTCTATTTTTTCCCATTTTCTCTTTTTAACTTTCTTTTCCAGTCTCTTTTTCACTTTTTCCCCTTTCGTTTTACCCTGTCTCTTTTTCCCCTATTCTCTCTCCTTTCACCTATCTCTCTTCCCTCTCTACATTTTCCTCTTTTCCTCTCTCCTCTTTTCTCTATCTCTTCCCCCTCTCTTTTCCGTGTTTGTACCTCTTTCTTCCCTCTCCTTTCTCTTCCCCCTTATCACTCATTTCCCTTCCCCTTTCTCTTTCCATCCCTCCTCTCTCCATCCAGCGCTGCTGACTCCTCCTGGTTTCATTCCGTGTCACACGGCAACGCTCAGCAGTAACGAAGCTGGGTTCCCATGTGTAACAATCTAAGATCCCCACGAACAATTTAGATGCAAAGAACAAACATAACAAGGAATGGCATGAGTAGGAGATGGAAAACAGAAGAAAGCGGTGTCGCGCACTAATAATTTTTTTATAAATTAAAGAAGACGCGACAAAATCCCGATTTGGACAGTACAAATCAATAGCATTCATTTAGAGGAACATTTCAAAAGTTATTCGAAGCGAATCGCATCAGAGGTTTAAAGGATATGAGTGATTTTGAAAGTACACTTTAGACGATATAACTAGAGATTTTTACAGCCATTGTTATCATAAGAAAGGTAATGTAAAGAAGCGGTTTTTCCTAAAAATTAAGAGAACGCGTAAAGCGATTGAAATGAAACTTTCGGGATTAACAAAGAAAATAACGCGGAAAATTATGACATTACTCGCAACTCTGAAAAATATCGAGGAGCTGCAGTAGAGATGCCAATTGAAATTGTATATTTGGAATTTTTACGAGAGAACAATGATGCGTCGCGAGCGACGAAAATAAAGCAATTTTGGCGTTAATAAACATGAGGAGATCGTATAAGAAATAGTAATAAGATATAAATTGATAATTAAAAGTGGTAATAAAGAGAAATAGCCTGGAAAGGACAGAATTAAGTAAAATGGTATGATATTTTTGGTAAAGACACGTAAGCGATCGGTAAATGTTCCAGAAAAAAAGTTGAAGACACAACGCAACAATGACAAGAAGATGATGCGTAGCAAGCTCGAAGTCAGACGTGGGGAAGAACGCTCCGAAAAAAGATAAAAATTTTAGTATGCAATTGTGCGAGAAACACGGTGAACATGAATGGATATAGTGAGTTTAGGCAATGATGTCCGTAATAACAATGCGTAACGCGGAAATATTTTATGTGTCGCAGTATATTCAACAATAGGACATTTTGGAGAAAATGTAGCACGCGATAGACAGATAATCGCGTTATTAGTTGCGTAATGGAAATAGGATGATAGGGGAATGAGAGGACATGCTAAGAAGATATTAGCAAGTTCAAGAAAATTTTGGTAATGTGTGGGGATGGAGAAATGCTGCGGGAGGATGGATTTGGAGGATGCTGCGTAATATACATCGAGGACGGCGCGCAACAATGGTTTGCTGCGGATTACAGCGTTTTCGGCAAAAGGGAAGTTATGAAACTTTGTTGTTTTTTTTGTTATGAAATTCACATTTTGAAGGAGAAGAAAGATTAAAATTAGCTTCTGTACAAGATCAAGTTCTCTCTTAACGTAAAATAGATTCAATAGATATACAGGCAGAATGCGCATTCGGGTGTGAATGAGTTTATTTATAATTGTCAGTATGAATGGAAATATTTTGGATTTTGTGTCATGTAATTTAAGGGTATTATATCGTTGATGTGTTTATGTGTTTATTTTGTTTGTCGTTAAGTGTTTTATGTGAGTCATGGGAGAGCAACGACCCCAGTTTGTATATACATTTCAACTGAAATAACGACTAGCACAGGAATTACAGAAAATAAATGGCGAACATCACTTGGTTCGACATTAAATTAAACGAACGTAGTTTAATTGTTACATGTAGCTAGTTAATGACCTACGCCCACGTGCCCGAATAGTTGTTAGATCCTGTACAGGTCAGCCACAACCTCACACCCAGATTTTATGTGTAAGTAAGAAAATATCGGAAGTTCTGGGGGGGGGGGGGCAGCTAGTCGACAGGCAACCTTGGAGGTGGAAGCCGAGTATAACCAGGGCAATTGATAAGAGCGGGTTTTGGTTATTATTTTGGCGTTATAACGCCGGGCGATTATAAAGATTATAGTTGATCTAGAGCAGGTAGTGGTTCATTACATATTTTGGTGCGCCTAACGAGGGGCGATTATAGTTGTTTTATAGATATGAGGAGGACGGTTCATTACACATATCTGGTGGTCTGATCTAGACGAAAGAATCTTTCGCACAAGCGAGGGCACAGGAGAGTTCGTCCATGGAGAAAAAGGGATTGTAATCTTCCTCCACGCGACTCGAGAAGTCTAATTTACAGTTTTCCATTTTTCTTTTCGTTTTTTGAAAGCCAGAAGGATAGTGTACGGAGCTGGAGATGTGTTCGTAATGAGAGGCCATTTCTTCAGCAATTTCTTGTGGAGAGGTTAGGAGATTGCCATTTACCATAAGCCCTGAGATAGACGGCGAAGGGAGTCTTCCACTGATCTGTCGGACCTTTCTCCACACAAGTTTAGGGGGTGAACGGCAAGAGAGTGACGAGATGTAAGCTCTCCAGGACGCAGCCTTACTTTCCCGTATCGTTAATCTAGCTCTGTCTCGGGATCTTTTATAATTTATTAGGTTTTCCATGGTTGGGAACCTAAGTTTTGCCAATGCCCTCTTCCGATCACGGACCGCGATGGCACAATCAGCGTTCCACCATGGCACAGGGGGGTGTCGTGCATGGCCCGACGACTTCGGGATGGCAAATGAGGCCGCATGAGCAGCGTCTGATAAATGGGCAACCATAGCATCAATATCAATATCATTTGAGCAGTTTTCCGATATTCGTATTTTTTCTTGAATGTTTTCCACTCAGTTCTGTAGATTAGTCAGCGAGGAATGCGGGGAATATTCAGTTCAGGAATATCGAGTTTTACCAGAATGGGGAAGTGGTTACTGCCATGCAGGTCGCCAAGGACAGTCCAGTCGAACATTGTAGAAAGAGAGGGACTACAGAGAGCTAGATCTACGGACGAGAAAGTGTTTGGGGCTACGGAAAAATGTTTGCTTTCGCCAGTATTTAGAAGGATCACGTTTTGGTTATCAATGATATTTTGAAGTATATTGCCTCTCGGGCACGACCTTGTGTCACCCCAGGCAGGGTTGTAGGCGTTGAAGTACCCCACAATAAGAAAAGGCGTGAGCAACTGAGAGAACACATCTTCACAAGTTCTTTCTGTGATACTACTTGTCCAGGCGGGATATTGACGTTGCAAATAGAAATAGTGCGGAAATTTACGCAAGTATCTGAAGAGTGATTCATGACCTTATTATTTTAGAGACCAGGGGTAACAAAAGAGTCTAATAAGTTGTAGTTGTTTGTCTCTGTTTGTGTGTTGTCGCTCTCTAACTATATACTCGAATATCTTTGCACAACTATACAGTTTTTAACAATCTTTATTTCAAAAACGGCAAGAGTAATACATTTCATTTTGGAATAATAAATTAGTAATAAATGAGTACCAAATATTCGAATTATCGAAAAAATTCGAAATATTCGAAAATCGATTTGGAGATTTCAACAGAAATACACGTTTTGGGGTCCCCTGACACCGAAAAAGTAGTTTTTTTCAAAACGTCCGTCCGTCCATCCGTCTGTTCATCTTTCTGCCCGTCTGTCTGTCCGTCTGTTGTATGTGAACAAATCTAGCGCCTAAACAACACGTACGATCTTTTCCAAATTGAAAAAAACCTGTCCATCTGACTCTCATTGAAGCTTTGAAATTTTGAAAAACATTCTTTAAAATTTGGGAGTACTGTACATGAAGCCCCCCCCCCCCGACATTTTCAAAATTTTGTCAAAAAACCTCTCCGAATATTTTCTTTAAATTTCTTGCTAGAGTAGAATTGAATACACTTACAAAGGTGGCGTAGGTCTCATTTTCACGGTTAACTCCGAATTTCCGGAAATTGAAAAAGTTTGAATTTTGGGGAATTTCTTTCTACAACTATAAAATTGAAGACTCAGATTTTTCCTTCAAATGAAATTTGTTACGCATAAATTGTTTGTTATTGAGGTCATGTAGACGTTTTTGAAAATTTGTTAGTTTTTGTGCAATAGAGCGTGCAACATCTGCAATTTTAAGAAATTACAAAAACATGATTTTCTCAAAAAAGCCTCCAAATTTTTCTTTAAATTTTTGGTAATGGTACTGTCCAACCAACCCTCTGCGATGACATAAACGTCACATTGCTTCATTCTTTTGTTTTTTCAAAAATTACAAAAATGTAATTTTTTGACCTGTCTCCCACGTCGATATTATTTACCTTAGAGGCGATTTCTTCAGAAAATTATATTTATTAGTACATGTGCTTTAAATAATCTGAAATAAAGTGTCTCGAAAACTCAAGTGAGCTTTAAATTCTAAATTTTCAGAAACGCTCAAACGCTATTTTCTCAAAAATGACTTCAAAGTTTTTTCAAATTTCTCCAATGGATAGTGCTAATTGCACTGTTTAATATCACGTAAAGTTAATTTTCGTGTATTCTTTTGTTTGTTTTTTTAAATTACACAAATGTAATTTATTGGAATATCACTCGCGCCGCTAATATGCACATTTCCATCGATTTGTATACATTATTACATTTGTGAGTGGAAGTGCTTGAAAGGACTTCAATAGATAAAGAACTCAATAGATTGCTGTGAAAAAGAGCTTCAATTTTTGCATTTACAGCAATGCTTAATCGCTATTTTCTTAAAAACCGATTCAAAATTTTCAATGAAAATTTCTATTTTGGACAAGATTTTACTCTTTAAGATTTTTGAAGTAATATTTCGATTCTACTATTAAGTTACGGAAAAATTAAGAAAACGTCATGCAAATGTACGTTCGGTGACGATAGATGGTTGCTGGCCAGAGAATGGAGGAAGACCTTAAAGCCAGTCCACGCCAAGAAAACTAGAAAAAATTCCTACGAGAAAGTTTGTGCCATTCTGTAGCACCTCTAGTCTAAATTTGGTTGAGCCAGCTTGTCAGTCACGCCAGCACCACCACATTTATTTCATAAACGGCAAGAGAAATAAATTTAATTTTGGGGTAATAAAAGTGTTTGCATTTGGTTTGCTGTAATTGTGTTCTGATGGTTGTATTAGCTTGACTACTGTAGGGTTAATGAAATCTATTCTTTAAAGACGGGTCATGAAATTAGGTCAAGTTCATTTTTCGAAAATTGTATTTAAAAATTGAAAATTAAATATAAATTAAAATTTATCTGGATTTTGATGGAAAAGGAGGGTGGACTCAGGGGGTGTTACCCATGCTCACAGGAGCGGAGAGCTTTCCAGGAGGGCAAGTTGCTCTTTCGGGCGTAGTTTGAAATGCCTGAATTAGACATTCTGGAGGTCAGACGGGTAAAGCGAGTAATAGACATCTTGAACTTTGCTTCAAGAAGTAATTAAGGAGTAACGAATTAACAAGAATGCGTGAAAAATGTTTGGAAAGTGTATGAAAAAGTGATATATTATCCGCAAGGTAATGATAGCGCCAGAGCAAAGAAAATGTAACAGAACGGACACGCAAGGTGACATTGGGTCACCTTATTGCAGAGCAGTACGCCATGAAGGGGAGTAAAATGACTTTTATCTTATATTATAAGGATATTGTTTTTTTTTCTCAAGGATAATAATTTTTCTCTAATAATAAATAGAATGAAAATTATAGCAAATCCTTGCGTGATCTGTTAAAAGTTTAAAGTGTGAAGTCAGATGTTCTACATCACTTGCAACAAGTTGCGCTAACGCAATGCATCAATGCGTAGACAGTTAACTCACTTTTTAATTTTTCTTACAAATAGCTCATCATGTTTGCTGTTCGCGAGGGGCTAGAGATCCCAGTGGTTTTGTATTGCGATAAATGACTGTTCCTTGCCACATGCAGATAAAGTGTACGTATTCACGAATACCTCCTATGTTCTCGTGACTAAAATGGCATTTGGATAACTTCGGAAAACTACGCAGTGACTACATCGCTTCTTCACGCACCAATTGTTTCGTAAACATTATTAAAACATTTGCACAACACTATTAACACAATTTGCTTTGGAGGCCTTTCTTCTATTTACGATTGTATATATCGTCTGCTTTTCGCGCCAATGAGATTGCTGGTTATTGACGAAGTTTATACTCAAGAAATTTCATGTTGCAAATCAGTTTTTATTAGTTCGTTTCTTTTTAAAGTTCCATTTTGTTTTCATCGTTTTCTGCGCGTGTTCTCGTGCCTCTGGTCATCCCGAGTCCGAATTATTTCCTTGATGGCTTCGGCTGCAGTGTCCATTATAAAACTAATGTTATCCCCCTGTGCTTGCTAGCAACCAATTTCACAGTTCGAATACTGTAATTGGGTTTCGCCGAGGGTATGTCATTTAAATGGAGCCCGCGATCGGCGAGCATGGCGCTCCAGTGGCGGCGGCTGCGTCCTCCCGCCGCGTCGGGGAGCAGGAGGACGGAATGGACCAACCGGGCGGCTGGGAGGGTGTGCTCGCGGGGGCGGCGAGACGGTGGAATGGAAAAGGTGGGTGGGTGATGTGGATGAAGCAGATGGTGCTGGAGAGGAGGGCGAAAGAATGGAATGGACAAAGAGGGCGTGTGGTGCAGGCGAAGGAGGTGACGCTCGCGTCAAGGGCGAGAGGGTGGAATAAACGGGAGTGTAGGAGAGGCAACTGGTGCTGGCAGGAAGGGCGAAAGAGCGGCATCGACAAGACGGACGGATAATGTGTACGCATAAATGGTGTGGAAGGCAAATGTGCGGAATGGACAAGGCGGACGGGTAATGTGGGCGGGACAGCAGGCGCTGATGGGGAGGGCGCAAGGATTGAACAAGGCGGGTGGAAGGTGCGGACGAGATAGGTGGTGCTCGTGGAAAGCGCGAAAGAGAGAATGAACAACGGTGGTTTGGGCGAGGTAGGTGGTGCTGACGGGGAGGGCGAAAGAGCGGAATGGAGAAGGTGGGCGAGGCATACGGTGCTGGCGGCGAGTACGAGAGGGCGGGGAGAGGGACGGGCTGGGCATCGTAGATGGGGAGTGTAAGTCGGGCAGGGCGGTTGGAACGCCTTGGGTGAGAGGTGGGTGATGTGGGCGGGATGGGTGTGTTGTGGGCCGGACGGGTGATGTGGATGATGCTAGCGGAATGCGTGAGGACCGAGGCGGGCCGGGTAGCAGTCAGGAGGGCGGGTGGCCGGGGCCCTCAGAGGTCAAACGCCGATCAGTGCGCGGCGAGTGTTCAGGTGGATGGGCTGAGCATCGCCTCTTCCTATCTCCCAAGCAGATTGCAGGGGTGGATTGGGGGTGAATGTGGGAGCACTGGGAGGTCTCTGAGCCCAACGAGGGGAACAGAAGAGCGACCGTGAGTGCGAGGCAGTGAAACGATAGGAACACTAGACGCACGATAAGTAAGCGCATAAGGGCAAGAGTGATGATAGCCGAGCTGTTGGACGAGGAACATGAATGAAGAGTAGAGAAAAAAAGAGATTGAGTAATTGGAGAAAGAATGAGTAATACAGTGAATGTATTGATGCTTAGTGCAGATATAACAAAGGGACTGAGAAAGCGGATCACCATGGCAACAAGATACAATAGTTCGATAAGATGAAAGAAAGGAGAAACATAAAAAAAAGACGCGACAATGAAGGAATTTAAAAGATTCATTAAATGTAATAGGAAAGCAGAATGAATCAAGAAATCCATATAGTGGATAATGTGAAAAATCGGTATTATTCTCTTAAATGAACGAGATAGTGTAGAGGAAGAAATAAACATGAAGTAGACGGACGAGGAATAGAAGGAGAAACATGGAAAGGTCGTGGCCGGTAATATCGGGTATGCATGCGTGAGGACAGCATTCCATGGAGCAGGAAGAAAGGCGAGGGGACGCGTGGGGGGGGGGGTCGGTTGACCTTCGCACGTGTGGCGCCGCCGCGGCCCGTTCGCTTTGCATGCGCAAACAGCCTGCGCGCGCGGCGCGAGGCGGTGCGGCTCGGCGCGGGGAAGTCCCGAGGGGCACGTGGCTTCGGGGGCGCTCAATTTCGGGGCTGCGCAAGAAGGCAGCTGCGGCGCCGCGGCCGCTCCGCTCGTGTGCTCATAATTAGCGCGTTTCGCGACCGCCTGTGGCGCCCATTTGTGCGTGGCCGGGTGGATTATGGGTATGCTGTACAGTATTGGAAATAATTATAACCAGCTATGTGTATTGCAGAATTCCCTTTAATCTAAATTATTACATACTAGACCTTCGATCTTCATGCAGAAAAAAGTTAAAAATATGAATGCAACCATTCACTTAAAATTCGCAATATATGCACTTACAATAGCCAATATATGCGCTTAAAACTGAGAATATGAGTAAAAAATGTAGTTAGCAACAGTTAACATTTATTAATATATCTTAATTTTATACTGTAGTATAAAACAGGTACAATGAAAAAAAGTTTTGAAACATTATTATAAAAATGTGAGAGAACCTATAGCATTGTTACAACATGCCGTAACATTCAGACCAGTTTACTAAGTTCTGGCGCACAAATAAAGTTATAGAAAGTAAGTCGATTCAAGGAATATAATTTTATCAGAAGACTACCGGAAATATTACTTTGGTGTTGTAGCATTGGCATGTTTTAATTTTCTTTTCTTTTGAAAGAGAAATACACAAAAACATATAATGTAAAACTGTAAAACATGTTTTGACGCTTATGACCATGTAGTTGCAGAGCGATTTAAAATAAATAAATTAAAAAATATCTGACTTCCACCTATTTCTACACAAAAACCTGTAAAATACTCCGAATACATTAAAAAATGAAGTTAAAAATCTAAGAAATTATGCAGAAAAAAATTAGCTAGATTTGTATTATTTTTTACAATAGGTAAGCATTTCATTTCGATATGCTCAATCAATAAAATTTCAATTGCATAAAGTTCCGCGGTATACAAATTACCGTACGCGTGCAGAAATTGGAAGAAAACTATCCCGTTTCAGAGAGCATTTTGTTTGAGAGATGTCTGTGATTTTTGAAGGCATTCAGAAACACGAGATATATATACAGAAACAATGAAACAGTTTCAATTTTGATTGAAAATGCAAATATGTGTTTGTGTTATTCTACCTATTCTCATTCTGTGCATAATAACTGAATTATCATTCTCAGTGCGTCAAGCTTACGGCATAGGTGACGTCCAGCAGCAGTTAGTCTCCGAAGCAGAGGCTGCCCGAAATTAATATTTGTTTTTCACATATTGCTTTGAAGAAAAACAGTTTTTTATATTCTTGGTCTGTAAAGATATGCTGTACTGTATGTATCAGTGGCGAATTCACCGATACATCGCGTATACCGACGATATACCTAGTAATTCAAAGTGTAAAAGAAATATTTCGTAATTTTGGTAATACTCTAAAAAGGTATTGAGATTTTGAAAGCTTTGAAAGAGATGCGAAAAAATTACTCTGTTTTGCTACCGAGAGCCAGTCACTCTTTTGCGCTACCGTAAGCGCTATCGAGTGCGGTAGAGTGAGAAGTTTCAAACAGTTCTTAATGCTGTCCAGAGAATTCGCTAGCGCAGGAGATGACACCGCATGCCAGCCACGATAACCGTATTGTATGAATTCTCATATTTCAAGGGCGGGAGGAGGGGGGATGCGCATCTGGAGGGTCGGTAGGCATCGCAAAATATTGCTGGGATCAGTCCTGCTCTGGTCGTTCATAAGTTACGCTTCCCTCAATTTTTTTGAAAAGGGAGTGTGTTAATGATCCACAAGTTAGTGGAAAGAACTATTATTAAGGGCGGAGTTTCATAGCATTGGGTTTTCAGAAAAGCTCTAAATAAAAGACCACGGCAAAGGTAACTTCTATAAAGTGCGGTTTACTTGAAATAATGTTCAGGATTTGCCAGTGTTATGTATACTCCGTTATTTCAGTATTTTTGAAGGCTGTTTTTGTTAAACGTTTTTAATTCATGGCAGAGTAATAAGAAAGTATTTTATTTATTGTTCGGGAGAAGTGTGCATGCTACTTTTTGGAAAAACATTTTTTGGCATTTTTTCCACAGCATTTTGGATGATGCAGGTCACCAGTATATATTATTACTGTTCGCATGCTAACGCCTTTATGGTACCTAGAAAACATCGATGGGGGAGACCTTGCTCTCCAGAATAAAATGCAACATAACTGACGAAAAAATGTATACATTTAGAAGTGATAATGCATGCATGTCGCTATGTATTACAAACAGTTGCTGCTTGTGTTAAATGATTGTCAGTTATTGAGGTATGGCAATAACGTTTTGAAGAATCTTTTTATATCTTTTCCGTTATACGTATACTAGTATATGTTCACTAGCCGAAACATTCGGTTCCCTTGGTTCTTTAAAATGGTTCACTGAAACTAATTGTTTGTGAAAATAAATGGCGATGGCTTTCAAAACCGTATGTATTTCACGTATCGATCTTGTATTACTCAAGTTCCGGGTTCTCGGCGCAGGTCGCCCCGCGCGTCACCCGTCGCCTCTGCGGGCTCTTCAGAGCTGATTTCATTCAACTACACGAAGTGCACCGAGCGAAGTGGCTGAGGGCGTAGTCACATGGGCTCACTTCACATTCAGGTTCAATCCCCGTGCCAGCCATCCTGATCGGAGGTTTCGTGGTTTCCCTCGGTCATCCACGCGAATGCTGGAATGATTCTGCTGTATGATTCTACTGGAATGATCCGGTGTTGTTTCCCTAATTATTTAACTACGTGAAGTCACGAAAGGAAATCGAATCCGAGATTTCGCGGGTTCCTGATTGGGTGACCGACTAGGCATCCCGGAATCTAACGCCCCGACGTCAATTGCCCTATATGGGACATATAATGGCTAAATACAAATACACAAAGTGCATGTAGAATGGCACTAAATTTTGGAACTCTTTCTTTAAGTTGGTATTGTGTAAGGAGGTGATCAGTCCATTTATGAGAATTAAAGGAACCGAATCTTGGTTGGTTGGTTAGTGATTCCGGGCGCGTCAACAGCTTAGATCATTAGTCCCATACGTGTAGTGCATGTTTTTTCTTGGGAGATGGCGGTAATTTTCCCCCGCTGGATGGCGAGATCCGACGCTGACCTACCGTCCGCTAGCGGGGTTTCCCCCTAACCAGGACTCTCACATCAGCTGGGCCACCGCCCCAGCCGGAACAAGTTCCCGACTGATCTCCCGGAATATGTGGTAGTGTAGTGCATGTGAGTGTACGTCTGTGTGAGTAAAGGGAGAGGATAGGATAACGAAGAGGAAGGAAAGATCGCGCGCGGTCCGTAGCCTGTTTGTTAGGGTACTGCTCTGGCATTCACCTGATGTTGATTGGAGAAACCGATCGTGTGGCAAACTACCGATCAGAGCAGCCGGCCGCTAGAATTCTCCTCCAGACAGCGACTGAATTTGACCTAGCTGAAAAGCTATCCATGTCGCGCCGTCAGGACTCGTTTATACGACCTCCCGGTCACAGGCGCTGCAGTAGCATCAGTTGATGCACTGAGCTACCACTCCCGGTTCCGAATCTTTCAGCTAGTGAATGGGTATATGTATAACGGAAAAGATCCATCCTATTTTAAAGAACTAGTTCAGCATTCACTACGTTTATCCAAATGCACAATTGTTCCATTGACAAATATTAAATATATCGGATTGAAACGTGTTTACGGACAGGATTGGTTGTAACAGAACGCTGGAATTTCCACGAAACGATTTCACACGTCAAAATTCCTTATTTCAAGATTACTTATCATTTTTCTTAATTCATTTCATCCTTATGTCCTTAATTCATTCAATCTTATCATTTCTTAAATGCAATGTCCATAGTTGAATTTAACGAATATGACTGAAACAAATATAACTATTTATTGTATGCATTCTTGTTTTATTTGCAATTTACCAACGAATATCTCAAAATATCAAGGCAAAACGTGTTAAGTCTGCATTGATATCATCTTGCCTGTTGTGTGACGAAATCTGTACCAACCCGGTTACAGATTAAATTCTCAATGGTAATTTTAATATTGCAATAGTGTATGTGCAAACCAATGGGGATAAACATGATTGATTAATTCTGAAATTTCTTAGCAAATTCGAAAAATTTTTAATAATGATTTATGATATTTTCACTCATTTATATCGTATTTTTAAGATGTTTAAGTGGTAATTTTTTATTTATTATTTGAAGTCATTCCAGCTATGTAGAAAGTGCCAATTTTGTGTATAGTTTACTTATTTGTATTTGTAATAAATATGATAAAAATGTTACAAAAATACTGTAGCATAACCGTAAAAATTTTCTTTTTCGATTCAACCAATATTCGTACATTTCTGTATGTCTTGCCTTTGGAAGGGACCAAAATACAATCAGTTGCAAATAGGAGTAATAAATTCATTAAGCATTTATCACTCTTTGGATAACAATAATTACTGGTCAAAGTACATTAATTTGCAGAACTTCATATAATGTTGTAGAAAAAATTACAATGATTTTTGTATCGGGGACAAACACACATTGTTTCGTTTTAAGAAACACAGAAGAAATAACAATGTAATATAAAACAGTATCGAGCTGGATTCTAAGAGACACTTAATCATGAATATGGATCTCGAGAGAAAATGTGCACGAACATGGAAAGCCGCGGAACACAAACAAATCAGGAAATACGAGGAATATGCATTAAGGGCGATCAACGCCCACTGCCCGGGCAGGTAAAGGGCCAGCTGATACAGCCGCGCGCCCACACAGGGACAGCGGCGTGGATCAACGTCAGCGTGCGCTCCCTGTCGAGGGCGCCCGCGGGTAAGCACGTGAACCATGTTCGCCACGCGGCGCACGGCTTCCACCGACTGCCAGCGAGGGCGGCGGGGTGACGCGACAGGGCGGCGGGGGCGGCGGTGGTGGGGATGGCGGCTGAGGGATGCGAAGGAGGCCGGAAGCAGCTTCGTGAAAGGGGGATGGGGAGAGCGGCGATGGCGAAGGTCGGGGGCCGGTTGCAGCGGGGAGGTGGGGACGCGTGGAAGAGGGGCGGGGGCGGTGAGGACAGGCAGAGCGCGCCGTGCGAGTCGCTCTCAAAGCGTGATGATGCGATGGCCACTCGCTCGATGAGGTTTTGTTGCAGCCGCCGACACACTATTCCCCTCTAATGCACCTGCCTTGCATGCTTGCTCTTGTTCGCGGGGGCAAATTGTTTGCGGGAGTGATTGCCGCCGGCGGCTGACCCTCGCTTTTGGAAGGCCTGAACACACTCCTAGTTCAGCGTATTATGAAATTAGTTAAAGGGTGCTCTGGTCATTGTTATAATTCCAATTCCCGAAGTAAATCCCTCATTAATTTTCTGTAATATCTGACTTTTGATAAAATATTATAAATTTCCCTTTGATCCGAATGTTCCGGAAGTACGTTTAAGTAAACCAGATGCATTTTCTCTTAATTTTCATCAACTTTTTTTCAAAATCGATTATATATTAGTTGAATATTTGTATTTCAGTGCAATAATGTTAAAGCGTTCTTGTAGTGCACACTTTGTCACTTAGACAACATTGCAATCAATTTTATACATATATTTTAATTGAAGCAATTATTATTTATTGAAGTTGATTATTTACTCAAAATTTTGGACTTATTTAAAACTATAAAGCAAATGCTAAACAATAATCAGCACCAGTAAAAGTTCGTTAAGTTCATTTGCCGTATTGGGTAGTCATCTTTAAAAGAATAAAATAACACACAACGTTTCAATATTGTGATATCTTCTGGAAAAATAAACTCATCTGCAAATCTACATTTCGCAATCACGGAAAAATATTGAAAAAAAAATTGTTTGACATCGCAAACATTATTTCCATAAAAGCAATTTGTTGATCGGCGCACAGATTCGCTTTCCCAGAGAACACAAATATTCTTCTAAGTCAAACAATTCCATTCCTTGCAGCGACATGGATTTACGATCAGCAGACCATACGTCGGTATTTTTTAGACACCTCCCAAAATGGACGCAGCCGCATTCGCAAGCGTCCGGCGCCCCCCGCGGCTCCAGGCGGCACCACTCACAGTTCACCGCCCGCCCCATTGGATCTCCGCCCCTCGCTGTGGAAACGCAGTGTGATTACGCGAAATTATTTCGCGAAATTTACGTCCGCGTTGCTCTGCCGCTGCCCGTATGCACATTATTTCAAGTGAATTTGATTTGACGCCCGGAAAAGATATGCGTGAAAAATATTTTGTAGCATCGGCCCGACAACAATTAATTATTTCTATGTTTGTTGTTACACGGATTTTTGCATCAATGGATTACATTTTGTATAAAATCCTATTTAAATTTAAGTGACGCGAGGTAATTTATAAAACGTCAACAACTTTATGAATACATGCCGTTATGTTCCTAGCGGGAACGCTGGAAAACAATGCGCTTACAGGCTGCCATAATTGTCATTGTGATCCATTGTGGACGGGAGATATGTCCTTTATATGTAGTTACAATTTCTTTTCATGTGCCTCTTTTCGATCGGAATTCCAAACGATTCAACGTTTAAATACAAAAGCTATTGCAAAGTTATCAAAAAAAATTGTATTATTAAATAATATAAATATGAATTTGAGTAAAAAAAATAACATGTATTTTTGTGAAATTTAACAATAGAACAGAACAGTTATTAATTGTGAAGAATTTCTCAGGCTTATAATTATGATGACAATTGTAGTCGGCTTACCAGAGGGAGATTTATCTCTATCGCTCCCTTTCACGGACAGATGACAATAGTGCCTTCCACAAGATGGTTGATTATGATGCAGAAAATATTCAATAGTTGATAACCAATGGGGGCGTTGCAGTAATGCAGCTCTATCACAGGTATTGCGTTCGTACGTTATGCAACGCTCAATTAGGCTTTAATTTTGTGAAAGTATGTCTTTCCATTTTGAAACGTAACACACACTTTGAAATTAATGTACATGGTTAAAATGACGTGAGATAATTTTAGCAAAAATTATTTTCCCTATTAATGAATGGTTTCTATTATTATCATTAGAATGGAGAGAAACAGCAAGAAAAAAACGCTTTATTCGGTCATATAAGATAAAAGCCCCTCGCCTTCCAGTGGCGCTTGTGCTGGCTGAGCATTCGTTTATAAATGGACTGAAGGAGCACATTGATGGCTCGGGAATGAGTTATTGACAGAAGTGGGTCAACGATGCTGCACTGGTGGATAGTGGCGCAATATCACCAACAGCAGCCAGACGCACTTCCGGCAGCAGCTCACTGTTCTAAATAGCAGCCTTCACACGACGCCACTTGGAAGCGCCACTTAGCTTAGCTGTTTACAAGTTGACAGCCATGCATCTACCTTGGGGACCATGTGACTCCTGTTCTCTTTCTTTCCCTCGCTCAGTAGCACTGGCCGATGGCTCTGTGTGAAGGGAGGGGCCCGGCGCTCCCGAGTGGCCCCTGTGAAGGCGGCTGAAGGAGTACGTCTGCAGAAACGGCTCAGGTTCACTTCCAACATTCCGCGCGTCTCCATCGACAGCAGCAGTAAACCTGAAGAATACGACGTCGCTGGGCGCATGCGCAGAAAGGAATCGCAGCTGCGTCCGGGACGTAAAGCGTTGTACGTCCGCGAGCGGATGGCAGGCGATCGCGCGTCGCCCGGGGCTTTTATTCGCGTGATCGGGCACTTCACGTTCGTTAAAGCCGTTCGCCTCTGTCATTCACGCTTGCGCTCTCGGCGCGACGAGTGACTCGAAAGTTGAGCCTCGTGGGAGAGGAAGATTGGCTTAACGATCAAGTGAGGCGTCGTGGTAGCGAAATGACTACACAGACACGAGCTCTTGTTATAATGATATTTATTTACAGAATATTATACAGTATTTACAGCTCTGGGGTTACGATCGCAATCTACCTCCGCGACTCCACGCACACTGCTCCCATCTTCCGGCTGGTGCATCCTCCACCCAGACGCTTTACCACGCCGGTGTCCTGACACCCGGTGCTACGCACTCGCAGTGTCCAAGGAATACTGCCAACGGGCCGCAGTTGCGTTCGCACGCGAGGCGATCTCTCAACGAACTCCTCCTTCCGGCCAGCTAGCTTCTGGCGGTCATGTCCCCCCACCCCCTAGCTTCTCTGCACGTGCGGGTGGCTCTGAGACCACATGGCCAGCCAGCCTCCCCTGACCGCCGGCGAGGGGTCAGGACCCTCTGCCCGGCCGACTTGGTCCCGGAGTGTTAATGGCTCCCTTTCCAGTTGCCAAACGCTACCAACAGTCTTTGTGCTAGCCGACCGGATACCCTCCCCTTTTCTCGCCATCTTCGACACTTTCTAAAGATGTTCAAAACCCTGGCCGCCATGTGGTGACGTTACACAAGTCACCTTAGCTGCGTTGGAAACAGCTTTTCGTGTTCTTTCGAACGGAACATTCTCCATGCTCTTCGATAAAATAAAAAAGCCTCTATCTGTATAATGTTACCTCTTGTGAACTAATGAGAAATTAGTAAAAACCAACTTAGATGTAATTACATACATGACATGCAAATTTATTTGCTACAAGAACAAAGAATTTCATAGCAGAACAAAATGTGCTCGGTAATCGTAAATTAGTTTTCGATGTTAATTACATTACACTTACTTTACATATTTTTCAAACTAAGGTTTTGAGTTATGACATTTCAGAAGTGACAATTAATATTGTTCCTAGAGTGTAATTAAGAATAAATTATAAATACACATGGTTGAAGTCATTTTGATCCATATATGGGAGTATCAAACACATTTGCGTAGTACTGTGGCAACCAATCAAACGAGATTCGAAGTAACTGTTAAAATCATTCTTTAAATGATTCTTTTAAAAATAGTTTCATACAATTTCGAAAATTAATACAATATAAAATGTAATTCTTGTGGAATATTTTGTTTCTGTTTTGCATCGTTTCAATTCGTCGATTCGCATGTCTTAATAGAATATTTATGAGCAAAGCATTTGTTTCAAATATCATTCAACATAACAATGAATGTAAATGCCTCCTCTGAATTACTAATTTCGAATATTCGCATATTATATTGACGGAAAACTAAGTAGCCTCTTTCTACGCAAAAGGTGTCAATGGTTTTGTTAGATACCCAGGATCACGAGAAAAATACAAAAACAATTAAACCGTTTCGATTTTGACTGAAAAAAGCAATTATTTTTTACGTTAAACCGTAATCTCTCATACGTGATATTACTAATATTATCGTACTCGGTACCTCATTGCTTAGGCACACCTGACGTCATGAGCCGAGGAAGATAGAAGCCATTTCAGAACGATTTTCACTACACGAGGACCGTCTTTTCCACATTCTCAACGGCAGCATTTTTACTAATGCAGATAATCAATATATTCAAATAATTCAAAAAATCATAAATTAATTTAATAATAATTATATTAAAATTCTGAAATAATCCAGAAAGAACGGATGATCTAATAAAATAGTTTTAAGTGAAACAATAGCTCTTTCACACGTGCTACTCCATGAAATTTCTTAAGTTCAAGAATACCATCAACTCTCACGTTCATAAATAAACCGAATTCGTTGTGGATTATGCGAGTTAATCACTACTTATTCAAACGATGTTAACCTAGGACTCCCGAAAGTTTTTTGTGACTTCGATTTCGAAGGGGGGGGGGTCGCTGAACCCATTACAGTAAAACTATTCTTATTGTGATAAAGGAAAATTTTATTACTTATGAATTACAATTGAAGCTAGGAATTTTAATAATATCAATAGTAAAAAGGAAAATCTGTGTTTTCAAGGAAAACACGAATGATTTCAAGAATAATATAAAGAATTTTTGAATGCATGAGATAAAAATGATTTACAGTGGTCAGCTTCAGTGCAATGGACACACTACAATTCTTTCTGAATGCCAATTATAACATGCTTATTATTACGCAAACAATCCAGCTTCGGTTTGCTAAGACGGTTCTATTTTTATTTTTATTTTTTGTTTTGTTTTGCTTCGCAGGTGCAAATATAGCACCTGCCTTTGTCAGGAATTCATGAATTCTTAAATTGTTGATATTCCTGCCGTCAATACTACCTAAAGAATAACAGTTTCCTGTGAGGGGTCATTTACGTACCTGACATAATACTTCATAATAAGTATTTGGTACTGTAGACTCCAAAGTGGGGGCTTGGTGAACGCAAAGCAATTTTTTCCTTTTTATGGTGCTATTAAATAACTGAAATTAACAGCACAAAATAGAAAAATGTCATACAAAGACTTATTGACAATAACTCTAAAGGATTAATCTCTACGAAAATAATTTGAAAAATTAATGAGCAAAATCAATACATGTGAGTTCAACGACTGCCCCTGCCCCCCCCCCCCACCACCACCACCTTCGGAGTTCTAGGGTTAAAATAATATTCTCTCTGAAATGCGGATCTCTCAAAACTGCGTGCCATCATGAATATATTGTAGTAACAAGAAAGATCATTAATGAAATCGCTTGGACAAGATCATTAGGTTAATTTCTTTTATCTTTCTGTTACTCATATTATACTATTTCTCCTGGAACTTTCAGAGGAGCCGGGTAGTGATAACTGTCATAAAAATTAGGTCGAAGATTTCTTTATACAGCTAGCTTGAAAGCAGAAGGAAAAGACACAGCCTTAAGACATCTTGTAGGATCCAAATTCTGAAGAACTCTGAGTTGAATAAAACTATCAGTATGTGCTTTTTAATACGAAATAATTACAGGACTTCCAAAGTTTCATCTAGTCGAAAATGTTCGGCTGTGAACATTCTGTCTGTGTCTTACCCAAGCTAGAAAACTGTGAAGAGGACGTAAAGAGTTGCTGTCTTCGCCCACGGAGCGCGCGGCGGGCGCAGGGGTTGCGAAACACCCTGCATACGGCGTGTAGCAGCAGCCTTATCGCCCGCCCACGGCCCGTCGCCTGCCGCGTTGGCGCTCGGGAGCGAGCGGGGCGCGCCGATACGTCCAGGCGCAACGACCGCGCTGGTGGCGCGCCAAGCGGCGGGGCGGGCGTTTACGGCCCAGGCGCGGCGCGGGGGCGGCAGCTGGCGACGCGACGGGACGCCACGGCGCGCCCGGCTGCTTGCAGCCGCGCACCAGCGGAGATCTCACGGAGATTGGGAAACACTCCGTGAAGAAAATACAGGAAGGGGATCCTTGAACAATGTACGAGTAAGGAAATGAAATCGTGGTTCACCAACATTGAACTAACATTTGTCGATTATAGTGTGACCGGACAAAGTCACAATATAACCTAGTTGCACTTTTGACTATACTAAGCAGTGTATGCTCTGTGACGAATAAATAAGTAGTCGCTCATTTGACTTGGGTAGTGGGGGTAAAAGCTCGAGTAAAGAGAAAGAGTTCTTTTGGCTTATGGAAGGTGCCACGAGTGCGTCTGGAGGTGTCTGAGAGAAAGGCGCTGCTTGGAACCGGGAACCGGCCGACAATATTCTGGACTTCGCCTACCAGCGTTCTAACATCGTCACCGATAAGTAGACGTGTTCACTTTTGCTTTATGCCAGTGTTTTTCGTTTGTTTGTTTATTTTTGTAAAAATAAAGAGATCGGATCAAACCAGTTGACTTTGGGATACTGAAAGGTTGTTCGGCAGCGAGATTATTTCACAATAGCCTCTGAGTGAGGGCGTGTAGTACGGTGACATTATTGGTGCTACCACAACCGGCAAAGTTAATGTAGGAAGAGTAGACCACTGGCAAACAATTTTATGCTGACTTATTAAGCTTTAGCAATTGGGAGTCTGCCTTTTTCTTAGAATGTGGGAGATAGTGGTTAAGAAGATTCATCTCAGTTGTTTTCATTGTAAATGAGAGTTTTTAGTTGTTGCATGTCGAACAGTGGACGTAAATTTTTGTTAAATTAGTTGTCTTTACTTCTCAGAGGTGTGAAAGGTTATTGCTTCAAGTCAGAGACTCTTGTTAATCATTATCAAGCTTCCACTATATTGTGAAACCAATTTTGGGGTTTGATATCACTTGTATAGTAAGTGTGGTGATCAGTATCTGAAATCACGTGTTAATAATTACCATGCTTTCACTATATTGTGAAACAAGTTTTTTTTGGTGGAGTCATGGTGCATAGAATTCAGGATAATTTTGCAATTGTTTTTTTGAAAGAGTGAAAATATATTTAATTTATATAAATCCAGTGTACGAGTATAACTGATAACCTACAAATCAAGATCCCAAGCCCAGGGATTAGAAAAGTTCATTGGCTCAAGTTTGGAATGAGCATAATATATTTTAGGCATAACAGAAAGTTAAGCTGTAGAGTGTACACATCCTGGAATATAGAAGCCAGGGTGTACGGTTACAATAGCAAACTATCATCTATTTAAACAATGATGAGGAAAGATTCTCTTGAAAATCTTTGGCTCTCAAGTCCGTACATCCAATACCTTGTATCTACAGTAGCAGCAAGGAAGATATAAAATTTCTGATGAAGACTTCTTAGAATAGATATCTATTTCATATCTTTTATCTTTCTGCATGATATATTGAACCAAGCCAGCCACAGCCTAGCCCTTTAAAAAATCTACTGCAAAATCGCAGGGACCAAATAGCAAAAAAATAGTAGATCATGAGTAAGTCGTGAAAATAATTAATACCAACACCTTCAAATCACTAGAAAAATAGTTACTTTCTTGCACATATTTTATGCATTACTTAAACGAAACTTACTCGTACCTTTCAATTTTAAAACAATCAGAGAGTTTAACTACAATAAAAACTGAACCATTTTTATAAACATACTCTGCTTTATCCGAGAAACAATTAACAAAAAGTTTGGAGCCATTTTAAAGAAAATATATTTTTAATTCCCTTCAATTCAGTAAAAAATTACACTAAAAGAATTTATATTTTCAAAAAATTGCTCGTGACTTTTTCACATTTCATTCAGCAAAACACCGGGAGCGGTAGCTCAGTGCATCAACTGATGTCACTGCAGCGCATCTGACCGGGAGGTCGTAGGTTCGAGTCCTGACGGCGGCAGGGTTTTCGATACCGGGAGGTCGAATTCAGTCGCTGTCTGGAGGAGAATTCTAGCGGCCGGCTGCTCTGATCGGTAGTTTTCTGTGGTTTCTCGATCAACACCAGGCGAATGCCGGAGTAGTACCCTACCAAACGGGCCACGGACCGCGCGCGATCTGTCCTTCCTCTTCCTTGCCCTATGTTCTCCCCTTGCACACACACACACTTACACTAACATGCACTACACTAGCACATATTCCGGGAGACCGGTCGGGAGCTTAGAGCTTGTCGCGGCTGGGGCGGTGCCCGGCTGGTGGGAGAGTCCTGGTTAGGGGGAAACCCCACTAGGTCGGTGCCGGATCTCGCCATCCAGCGGGGGAAGAACCCTGCTATCTCTCGAGAAAAGAACATACACTACACTAACGGGACTAATGACCAAAACCGTTGACTCGCCCGGAAACACGAAAAAATCAATCAATCAAATTCAGCAAAACAAACTCTATCACCGACTTTGTAGTTTTGCGATATTATTTTTTTTTGTATTCTTTTCAAATGTATATCTTTATTGTTGTAATTGTAGGAAGACGAAGACATTTTTATTTTTTGAAAATTCATAAATTAAGAGGTCAAATTAATGAAAATTAGCTCTGCGTGCTTTGTGTTCTTTGCTCTCTGCGGAAAAACTTGTGGGAATGCGCGGTATGTAGAAAAGTAACCTCGTCTAAGTATTATTGCTCAACAATTACTCAGATGTTTAAAAAAGTGCATGACATCATTTAAAGATCTACAATTGAATGCGTTTATGCAGAAAAAGCAGAGTAACGCGTTTGGAAACGCGTGTTTGAATATGCGGTGAAAAGCGCGAAGTGGAATTTCAGTAAATGGCGTAGTGGATTTTGCCAAACAGCTGGTCTGGCTGCACGCTTCATGTCACCTGTGGTCTCTGTGGAGGGGGGCTCATAGACTCACCCGCCACAGCCCGGTCACAGTGCACTGGTGGGAAGTAGAATCTATTAGTTATTTTTTTAATAGTCGCCAGATTCCGGACTTTGAATTAAGAATTTGAAGTGAAATACTGTATTCATTGAGCATGAACGATATTTTCGAATAAAGTGACGATTAATTTAATATTTAATTTTTGAAGAAGTGAACTGCTAGTGGTTTCAAAAGATCTTGAATTAAATTATACCTACTCACCACCGCCTACTTGGAATGCAGCAAGTCTGAAGAACCGGTTGTTAGAAGTAGGTGCAGGGTGCACCATAGTGATCACGAGATTGTGATTGGTTCTAAAATAGGATAATAAGTGACGTCAGCGAATGTAACGTGGAGTTTTTCAAAACAATAGAGACAAAAACACAGCGAGCTTTGAAGGGTTTACCAGATTGGAAATTAGGGCATTCCGTCTTGTGTCGTGGTGGTGCTATGCATGATCGCTTGCGCATTTTATTAAGTTCGAGTGATATTTGTGGAACACAGAAAATTTCTTGGGGTTAATTATCAAATCGGGACTTATGATATTTCGTGAGAGTGAACATTGAACTTGAACCTACTATATTTCCGCATTAGGAGTGCAACTGGAACTTGTAAAATTTACGTGTTGTACCATTGCAAACTCGGACATGTAATATTTTCATGAGTGAAATGGAAAGTGAATTTAGAATATTTTCGCAGTGGTTACAAGACTTGACTTAGAAATTTTACCAGTGAATTGTGAATTGCCAGGTTAGGTGATAGAAAATAATATTAGATGGATATTATTCCGATTTAGAAAAAGTAATCAGTTTGAAATAGGTGTTCACCTGAGGCGCAAGACAAAGAGTATAGGTAGTGCTTGTGAAGTGGTTGAAGGAAGTTTCGACTTGGTCGCTGATCATCGTGGACTTCAACAAGAAGGAAAATCAGTCTACTCTACGTGGCGACATCGAGCGACGTGCGCGCGAAGAGGCAAGAAAGGATAAAAGGTTCTATAACGGTGCTATTGTAATAACGAGAAAAATTGTCATGACCTAACGATAATTTGTAATAATCAATGATAGTTTGATAACATTTGCATTCATATTAAATTATAATTCATAGTTTAAAAGAAAGTTGATTCTCATTTGCCATTACATTCAATCCTAGACTAGACATTTCAGAATTAATTTCAGATTCCTCGCCACTTCGTATGGATGGTAGATTGAGTAATTGGTTGCGCAGTAAGTAGCAATTATTTCATAAGAACCCGTCGACCGAGCTAGCGGAATTTACATTTATTAGTAATATATCCGAAGACAGTAATAGATAATCTGGGTAACTTTTTCCTGGCGCCCAAATTATTTATAAATTCGGAAATTGGTTACGAGTAACGTCTTTTGAATCTGATCATCGAGTTAATTTAAAGATAGGCGAAACATGGTGGAAAATTCCACGCACACACCAATATAGTGAGTGTGTGGATAGGTTTCAGTATGTATATATTTCTGTCATGTAATGTATAGTATGTATATAATAATAGAAATACATATGTTATGAGCAATTGGCGACTAATGCAGTTCAAAGTTATGTTAGTGTAAATTAATTATAAAATTCCCCTAAAAGCTTATGTCGTACAAGTTAAACAATGATTTAGTTTTCTATCACCTGTTTAAATAATTTGAATTCAAATTACAATGTTTTTAAGTGGTTAAAAATGGCTCGGTTTTCGAACTCATTATTTTGCATTAATTTATACTTTTTAATAGTTAAAAATGTGCCTATGAAGGTCTAAATAAGTTATTTGATTAGCTTTTAATACTCAATTGTGCATTTCAAATTGGCATTAAATATGTTTCCAATAGTATTTACAATTTTTACAATTTATTGAAATATTTTTAATATAATTTCGAAATGTCGTTCAAGGCAATTAGACATTGTGGAATTTAATGGTGTGTAGGATTCTTATAAGCTATAAATAAGCAGATATTGAAGCTAAAGCTTATTATATTCTGTTTGAACAAAATAATAGTGCCTTCTCAAAACATTTTAGAACCTCTGCTGTAAAGCACTTTTCATTTTCACTTTAATTATATTTTCACTTTAATTATATTTTCAAATAATATCCTGTTAATTTGATTTTTCGGGTAGTTTTTGCACTGGATGGGAAATTGTGTTTATTGATGCAGATAATCACGGATATCGTGAATTCCAAATGTCTATTGCTTATCATGTCAAGATCATGATAATGTATTTGAAATTAACTCCAATACAAATTCAGCTAATTTGGAACGATCATAAACTTTTGTGATATACTGTTCATTCATATTTAACATTCACGAATTGTATAGACTTTAATTGTTCTATTTTTAGTGTGTATCATTTTTGATCGGGCAAGTTATTTTACAATGCTGAATGGGAAATCGTGAGTAATCAGTGTTATAATTCTGTTATTATTTCAGTGTGTATGGTGTTGTGCTCTCAGATGATTAAGAAAGAATAATGCTAACAGAAATGAAATTAATGCTACTCCGGATTATCGAAATGAATACAAATATGCATCACAAGCGCTTTGTTTCAATTGGTTGAATTGGAGGTTTTTAAATAAAAGCTGAGAGTAGCGCAGAAAAGGCAATATTTCAATATTATGAACCTGTTCCAATAACGCGAGAAAGTATGTGCTGTTATAGCAGCACTAGTTTAAACAAAGAAATACGTTTCCTTAACAACTTTCCCTCTTAATATGGAAATGGAAGGATAGAGAAGAGGGTGGAGTTGAACATGCGAGCGTTGTCGCACGGGTATGCTAGTGTAAAACATAAACGAACAAGAATAATTGTTTTTTTTTCGATATCAAGGATACTGTAAATGAGTTTTTCCGTAGACAATTTGACGTCTTTTGCTGTAGTATTTCATAACTTTCAAAATTCTACGCAGTAGTATGTGAGAAAGTAAAAATTGATGACACGAGCCTACGGGTTACATCAGTTCTCTCTAGGGCAGCAGGTGACAGTAGTGGTAAAAGTTTGTCCGTGGGTGAGTGCACTATATTACCTCCTATTAACAGAAAGAAAATTAAGAGAAGAAAAAATTGAGTAGGAAAGATACAGGTAAGGGAATCACAAAAATCTTAAATTAACACGTTGGTGACTGATGACTTCCCTATCACCTAGGAATCATGTTGCGTTGAACAGCAACGAAAAGTTCCGCGTGTCTATCAGGTTCTGCATGTTACAATGCGTCTTAATGTTATCTGGGAAGTGGCCGTGACATATGTACTATTTGTTACTGAGCCCCCGCAGGGAGCGATCACAGTGACGTAGGTTGCCGTGATTTCTGGTGGAGAATCGTAGGCGACCACCCGGAGCCTGAGTTTCGCGGCGGCACTCACGTCGTTAGCTTCAAGGTGGAGGCAGTGAGTAGGCAATGCTAAGCTCCTGCAACCCACCAGTTTGCCCGGTAGCACATAAACAATCTGCACATGCATTCGACACCGGGGAAGCTCCCTGATTGGCTAACAGGCGCCGAGCGCGAAACCGCACGAAATTCGTTTACATTCTCTTGCTATGGAAGTGTTGTAGGTTTGCTTTAAGTGCTGTTTTGTCACTTCGCACATATACCTTTCATTTTATTACTATTTATAGATATATGTTTTATTCCGTTTTTCTGTCATTCTGATTTTGTTATTCAGTTTTATTTTATAATCGTTCGTGACGTAGATGAATCAAGAACTTTATTCTGTTCATGGCTCGATACTTGTAATGGGACATTATTTTTTTTAGGGGAGAGAAACTGTGGCAAAACAAAGGAGGCTGATGGTGTTGATGAAAATTGAAAGTTTTCGCAGTATTTTTTCCAATTTTGAGAAAAATTAAATTAAATTAACTCAGGTTGCAATTTGAAATTTGTATTCAAATATCTCCTGGACTTCACATTTTATATTCTTATAATATATCATAATCTTATTGAAGATAATTTTATTTATTTCTGGAGGATAAATAGGTGGTAATAATGAGAGTAGTTGATTTTCAAATTTCTCAATAACTTTCGCCAACAATTAATTTTTAAAATTTTTTAATAGCATCTAAATTAATCTGAACACATTTTTTGGGGACATTTTTTATAATGGTTTTAATGCCTGAAATGAAACACAATGACAATCTATGAGTTTTCACCTTGGCCTGACCTAGGCCCTAGTTATGATCGGGCCAATAGCGCACAGATCTTTCTATTTGATTTGTACGACCACTAGTATAATCTTCTTCACAAATATCTTCATCTAATTGAAAAAGGGTCCGGAGATATTTGCGTGATCGTTCAGTATTCATTTCAATTTTAAAATATTGAAGGAATGCTTACCTTTTCGCCTTATCATCTGGCAGGAACCGTAGTGTTTCAGCTGTTCTTACATTATGGTTATGACTAGGGAACGGAATTTATTGTAATAAAAATGCAAAATATGTAAATACATATGTACTTATTTCTCCAAAACATGTAAGAAAAAATAAAAAATATGTAAAATAAAAATTCATTATTGTGTTTAAAATTCTCTCAAGCATTTTCCGAGCTTAGAACGTCGATAATCAGTTCTTAACAAGAATTCGGAATGGTTGAAAGTAGGTTCTACCTCTACAGAAGTAATTCTACACTAGATTTCACCACACATAAGAATTTTATTCGAAATTCAAAATACATTCATAGTATATTTTACAATGTTTACGAGAAGCCAGTGTTCCAATGAATGGGAGTACCGTCTATCCAGAGATGGATCGCGGGGGTGGGGATTAAAGGGAATCGAACCTCGATTGGGAACCCCCAATCGAACAACGCGTAAGGCAATTTTCTGTAAAAATATTAGTTAGTTTTCGATCGAGTAAGGAATGTGCTGTCTTAAATATGAACAAAATCGTAGTTGAAATTACTTTTGAACACAGAAATCCGCTCATTCTTGACTCCGAGTACGCAATAAGCGGGGGGGGGGTGACAATTATGGCGAAGATATGGTGGTCATAGAAGCCCAGCAGCATTACATTTTATTTTTAAGTAAGATGATTCCGTAACTTATAATGCAAACGCGCATCTGAAATGTTCCGTTTCGACACATAAATATATTAAAATTAATCGAAATATGTAGTAGTAGGTAGAATATGTAAAAATATGTAATTATAACAAAATATGTAAAAATATGTAAACTAAAAATAGTTCCAATTCATTCAGAATGTCTTGTAAACTCTAAAAATATTATTGAATGCAGGTATCTAGTTCCTGTGAAAACATGGAATTATATGGAAATCCGTTCCTTAGTTATGACATTTCTTTATTGTTATAACCCCGCAAAATCCTTTCAGAAAATAAAAATAAGTTATTTAATAATTAAATGACAATTGTTGCTAAAATGAAAGTTTTTGACAATTCAAAGAGATAAACCAAAGAAAAGTTATGACACTCACAATTGAATATTGACGTTGGACGTTTTGTCGTTTTTGGATATACTACTGATATTCTACTGTGTGTTTACAGAGCTGCCTCTCAAGGTCACTCAAAGCTCGTCACCACGGTGGCATTCAGGCACGGTTTTCCGCGTCTTTCTCAGTCGTGCCACTAGGTGTCGCATGCTCGCGACCATATCAAGCAGTGCTGCAGATGAAGCGACTCTAGCGACACGTCTGAGAAAGACGCGAAAAACCGTGTTGAGTGACCTTGAGAGACAGCTCTGTAAAAACCGTAGTATATCAAGAGAGTCTATTTAAACAATAAATCATGATAAATTTTCTAAATTGTACGTATTTCAATAACATATTGTTATTATTACTATTACTATTATTATTATTATCATTATTATCATTATTATTCTAAAACCAATATCTTTTCTAACTTTCCTAATATTTCCGTTAAATGGAAACCCATTTCCTTTACTTTGGTTATTGTGACAGGCGCATTATGACAGGTGACAATTCCTAATATCTTAGAATGTAAAATAAAATTATATCAATTTAAGCTAATGTATCATTTTTAACATTAAAATTAATAGTATTACATATATAAGTACAGTAAATTTAATAGCATTCTAATGTTTTAATTATACGTAAGAAGGTGTATTACTAAAATGTTAGTGCATAATTATTAATTGTTTAATGAATAGATACATAAATTTAACATTTAACCTTTTTTCGTTTTTATTGATTCCTACTAAATTTTGGTTATTTACTCACGATTTTCAACTTAATTATTTATAAGTAATATTGCTAAAGCAATTGCTAAAGGATAATTTTTGAAGGGAAATTTTGTTTATTGATATTTTTATTTGTATACGTCAATTACATATTTCTTAAGGGGTTTAGTTTGCTAGTCAGAAGAAAGGTAAATATTTGTGAACTCAATTTTCTTGCTCTGGACTGAAAAAAATGCCGGAATGGTGTTTGGGGATATGTAAATGGTCCGTCGAACTCACTGTTTCATTCATTCATTGGCTCCAAAAGTTGATTGATTCTCCGGATATTTTCAATCTGAAACACCTAATTGTACGTCACAACGTGTTTTTTTTCGAGAGTCGTTTGTGTCTAAATTTCCAAAACAAGTTTCAGAAAAAATTAATTGAATTTCTCTGCGGGACGAGGCAAAGAGTAACAACAATCACAAATAGCCATATCAATTTTAATGAATTGCCCTTTCATGGTTCATTTTTCATGGTGGTGATCTTCCGCCGTTGGATGGTGAGATCCGGCGCCGACCTAGCGTCGGCTAACCGGGCTTTCCCATATCAGGTATCTCCCACGAGCGGAGCACCCCCCCCAGCCGGGACAAGTTCTAAGCTCCTGACTGGTCTCCCGGAATATTGATAGTGAAGCGCATGTTAGTGTAAGTGTGTGTGTGTGTGTGTGTGTGTGTAAGGGGAAAGGATAGGACAAGGAAGAGGAAGGAATGATCGCGCTGTCCGTGGCCCGTTTGTTAGAGTACTGCTTCGACATTCACCTGGTGTTGATCAGAGAAACCACGGAAAACTACCGATCAGAGCAGCCGGCTGCTAGAATTCTCCTTCAGACAGCGACTGAATTCGACCTAGCTAGTGTCGAAAATCCTGTCGCCAGGACTCAAACCTTGGTCCTTCCGGTCAGAGGCGCTGCAGTGACATCAGATGATGCACTGAGCTACCGCTCCCGGTATGGTTCCTTGGAGAAATGCGAACATCAGTTTTAGAACAACTATTATAACTCGAAATTAATGTTCACGTCTTTACTAATACTATGTGTGGTATAGTTTTGTTTTAAAGCTGTATCAAAACGTCTGTTTATATTGTTTTTAAATTTGTTTCCAAACTGAAAACCCTACGCACTTAAATAAAAAGCTTCTTTGCGTCTTGTGTCTGCAGAGTTAAGTTTTAGTTTTACAATGTAGCTGGACAGCCTACATTTTTCGAAAGCCATCTCTTTTCCTCTCCTACCACTTTTATGTATGTACTACTATAATGACATACACTTTTCTGAAAGTGAAGGGACATTGCTTACTATCTCTTTAATAAAATAAAAAACATAAGATATTTCTGCCAACATACGAACAAAAAGATTGTTTTCCTAAAGGTTTTGATGATTTGACATTCCATTTGTTTTGGGTTATCTTTGCGTATTCCTCTTCTCAATTGTTCATGTTTTCAATTGAACTTTTGCACTTCTTATGACAGCTTCTTCATTATCGTTTACAACTTCATAGCTGCGATTAGACTGGAAAGAAATATAATTTAGTTTCCTTGCTCGCAATTATTCATATAAAACCAAAATATAAGTTTAGTTACTGATAAAGCACGTATGATTGTTAGTTGCCATAATGATAAAAATTAATATCACAGCAGTTGTCAGAGAAAAACGCCCGAAAACATAGAGTCGATTGCTTTGCCTTCGATGACAGTAGCCGAGTCCATGTACACTAACGCTCGCTGAGGTTCTGCAGTGCTCGATAGAAAGAGAACATACGAATTTCGCGCGGTTTCGCGCTCCGCGCCCGCTAGTCAATCAGGGACACCCGGTGCCGAATAAATGTGCAGTTTGCTTAAACGCGGCCCGGCAAGCCCGCCAACCCACCAGTTACGCTCCTAGCGAGTCGATCTTTGAGCAGGATTGGTTGAAGGAGATTCCTCGGGGTGCTCTGGAACCCACATAGAAAAATCCGGCGGGAAACTGATACCTATCGTCAGGTTGCCCAGGTTCTGGCGATACCCATGTCGTTAGCATAAAGGTGTAGGCAGTGAGAAGACGAGACGGGGAAAGGGGGAGAGAGCTTGTTCTACAAGACAAGATAGGCTCAGGCTCAAATATTCAGTCACCAATGTGTTATTAGGCAAGCGACTAAAAATAAGATCTATTACATTATCTTCTTCGATATTTAAAATATATTTTTTGTTTTCAGAAGTAAAAAATATGCATCGAAGTGTGATACTATCTAATTACGTTTATATTACGAACAGCAATTCATCAATTTTGTATTATCAACAATCGTATCAAAGATGTGTTTGGATTAATGGAAAAGAGAAATATAGTTTATAGGTCTTGATAATTGACTCACGAATGCTTCTCGTTTGAGAAACATACAGTAAGAAACTTCGAGATGTAGTATTCTTAGTTCTAAATAATTTTGACAATTTATTTTCACGCGTGAGATATAATGTCGAAAAATTCATTTATTAATCAGAATGAATGCGACAACCGTCTTCTGGACATTCCTACCAAAACATTGCCTGCCTTTCGAATACGTAGACGGTGCTCTTCCGAGAAGCCGCCCGGGAGACAACCAAAACGGAATATGCAGTACAGTTGAGAGCGAAATTGGACATTCCGGCGGCCCCTCACGCGCCTGCAAGGCCTCCTGCCGCGCCTCCCACGCACGGCCCCCGCGGGGGCAGTGCGCGCCGCCGCCGCCGCCGATAGGTTTCCCCGCCGCGGAATAAAAAAGTCCCCGCGCGTTAATGCCTCTATCGCCGCGCCCCTCCCCCGCTCCTCGGCTCGCCCCAGCCCCACCCCCCGCTGCGATCGCGGCCGCCGCCCGTAATTACATCGCGAGCCAGCCACGGCGCCACCGGCGCCTCCAATATCCGCCGCCGCTGCCGCAGACGGAAAGAATAGAAACGCAGCGTGCGTCGAATGCCAATCGAGTTCCCTGCGCCGCCACCCGCCCGGCGGGGCGCCCGCTGCCATCGATGTCGCCGCCGGGTCTCTCTCCTGTCACCGCCCCGCCCACTTTCGCCTCCGCGCACCGCGCCCCTGCCGATTCGCGTGTCGCTTCCGCGCGGTTTCCTTTCTCGCGCCTTCCTCTCATCCTCTCACGGCTTCCCTAGGAGGCTACACATTGTTTTTTGCCTGAATTTTCTTGTTTCATTTTTACTCTCTCTTCTGGTCTGACATTCAACTCAATATCTCGAATTTTCTCACCGTTGGAGTAGGTGTAATAGATATACATGGTTTGTTGGGAATTGTATATTCTTCGACGAGCGTAGAATGATGACTATTATTCACAAGTTAATGTTAGCGACGTAGGAGCGAGTGTCGAAATTTCTATGAGTGAAAAATAGCCATTCTACGCGAATAGAAGACTATACACTCTCTGCGACTTTCTCTACTACGTGTATTTGCAGTGAAAGTGACATTTTAAAAATGATAAATTAAAACATTTGTTAAGTTTTAATTTTTTAAAAATAATGTTACATTAATTAATTAAATATTTTATAATTACAAATAAGTAAACAAAAAAATAGTATTTCAAACAAAAAATCTAGATTTACTTTTCGGAAAAATTAATTGTTAAATTAGAGGTATTGGTAATGTTTCTTATCGAGGGACTAGACTTGATTTGAGCCGATTTAATTTCAAATAGAACTACTAGTGGACCAAGATATTTCTTGTATATGAGTGTTCTGAATGACAGCTGAATTATGTTTTATCGATTGCATTAGATTGTTTGCGGTAGACATCCATTTTGTTTGACACTGAATCATCCACATAACCTTCCACTACCGATGCACTCTTCCAATGACACTGTCGCGGCCTGCCGCAGCAGAGGCGACTGCGGGAACCCTCAGTCGTGTATAATGAACCAGGACGAATGTGATTGGTCGACAGCCGTGCGAGAATAATATTTTCGCACGGCTTGTGGAATCGTCATCACTACTTTATCCGATAACGTGGAGAAATGCATACATTCTGGAGAAGTCGTTGAGAAAAGATATTATTTCAGTTTTGAATTCAATATACTCGCTGTACATTGTCAAACCGGTCACTAGCGTTTCCCTTTTCATCATTGCTTCACTCACGTTTCTCTTATATTAAAAAAATTATTCTTATTTCTCCTTTTCTATTGCTGTTTCATGCTTTCTCCTATATCATATGCCATTTTAATAATATCGCGACACATATGTGTTATTTCACCATATTCTTAAGTTTATTGTTTCAGGTCCCCACCTCCCCAATTTAAAATCGTTTTTTTTTTAAATTATCGTTGTAATTATTCCAAGCACCATTAAATTAGGATATTCAAAAGTTTTAAATTATATCGACACGTTTTAAACACTCCATCAAGACTACCCGTCCCTCGGTGTCTTATCTCAAATTCAGTCGCTGTCTGGAGGAGAATTCTAGCGGCCGGCTGCTCTGATCGGTAGTTTTCCGTGGTTTCTCCGATCAACACCAAACGAATGCCGGAGCAGTTCCCTACCAAACGGACCACGCACGATATTTTCTTCCTCATCCTCGTATCCTCTCCCCTTACACACACACTTACACTAACATGCACTACATTACCACATATTCCGGGAAACCGGTCGAGAGCTTAGAGCTTGTCCCGGCTGGGGCGGTTCTTCGCTGGTGGGAGAGTCCTGGTTAGGGGGAAACCCCACTAGACGACGGTAGGTCGGCGCCGGATCTCGCCATCCAGCGGGGAAAGATCACCACCATCTTCCAAGAATAAATATGCACTACACTCACGGGACTAATGACCAAAGCAGTTGACGAGAAAGGAAACACGAAAAAATCAATCAATCGGTATCTTATCCTTTCGCTTCTGCCCTCAGTAACACAACATTTGGCCATGCTATTTCTCCCAATCCGCTGTGCTCAACGATTCCCCTCTTCCGTCCGGTTCATTGCGTCTTCTTTGCCCTCGCCCCGTTTCCCTTCCTCCCTGCTGCGCCCCTGCTCCGGGGGCCGGGCGGGCGTGTGCCACCTGCTGCGCCGCCCAACATTTGCGCTAAACGATACCGGTGGGGTGTGTAACGCGTGCAAATATTTTCCAATTTGCATTGGATTTGTTTTCTTGCGACGTGTATTTGCAGTGAGCTTAACTGCGCGGGTTGTTTCGGCGCTGCGGACGGGCGCGGATTGGTCGATCGCCAGGGGAGGCCCGCGGACAGCCGCCGGCGACAGGCCTTGGGCGGGTGGGGAAGGGGGAGGGGACGGAGAGTAGTTTGCAGCACAGTGAAAACGAGCGGGGTAATCGAAAAAAGTAACTGCAGGTGGTGCGTTGGTTGGTGGCAGATGACCGAGGGATTATTGAGAGAGTAGGTCAACGAGAAGTGGGCGGCGGGAGATAGCATTTGAAAGTACAGGGTGAGCGATAGTGAAATGTGAGGGATGGTGGGAAATAAGCGATTGACTAGCAAAGGTAGACAAGAGCTTCTGAATATCGATTAATTGAGTTCTATTTCATTCTGCAGAAAGCGAGGCTGAGGTGGACCAAGAACAGAGTGACGTACGAGTAAATAATCGAATAGATCTACCATGATCGGTACTCGTCTTGTAGATTACTTGAGGACGAACGGCCTTGAGTGACAGTATGTGATGACAGTAATAAAGTAATATGATGAAATAACTTGACAGTACAAGACAGTACACGCAGAGTAGTGTCCCGATAATATTTTGTTGCTGAGCTTAATGTAGTCCTACTCGATTACATCTAAAGGTACCTGCGGATTCGCCAGCCCTTGATGCGTATCATATCTGTTCACTTAGACAGAAGCAACTAACAAGGAGATATTCCAAAGTACATACATTTGATTTGGCTGATAGTTTCCAATGTTGTATGCGATGATGAAATTCTATGATCATGGTAAGAATAAGTTGGTAAGTCCGTATAGCCTACTTTTCCATTGCTTTTACCAACGTATTACCAGTATGATTTTCTTTTCTGCTGGAAAACCTTTTAAAGGGTACAAATCCCCTACGAAGGTGGGACGTAAAGAGGCTACTTCACGGTTTTGGAGACAAAATTCATTTTCCAATTTAATGCATTCATAAAATGTATATGACCAGGATATAATAAGAATCCACTTTAATGAAATTTTCTTTTAGTTATTATGAAGAGTAAATCATTCCTAAATAATAAATTATATTTCAGAAATACTGCCAGGGTAAAAATTTGAATTAATTGATGTCTCTTGTAAAACGAAATAATTTTGATTTCGTATTTTTAAGAAAAATGAGTATACTTCAGGGGTAATTAAAACTAACGTCCTACAATTATTTTCTCCTAGAAAAAATAGTTTAGGTCTAATGATAAGTTTGTAAATGTGCATATGAAAAACCGAAAAACCTCTACGATCAATAGAGTACTTTCAATATGTAGGGTTTACACCAACCCATGCATTGCTTTGTAAATTCTGCTGGGACCCCCGTGAGATACAATGTCACTGTAGCGTCTCCGACCGGGAGGTTCTAGGATAAGAGTCCTGTCGGCGGCAGGTTTTCGTCACTAGTTTTTCAGCGAATTCAGTCGCTGTCTGGAGGAAAATTCTATCGGCCGCCTGCTTTGATCGGTAGTTTCCCGTGGTTTCTCCGTTCAACACCAGGCGAATGCCAGAGCAGTACCCTAACAAACGGGCCACGGACCACGGACCACGCGCGATCTTCCCTTCCTCTTCCTTGTCCTATCCTCTCCCCTTACACACACACACACACACTTACACTAACATGCACTACACTATCACATATTCCGGGAGACCGGTCGGGAGCTTAGAGATTGTCCCGGCTGGGGCGGTGCCCCGCTGGTGGGAGTGTTCTGGTTAGGGGAAAACCTCGCTAGCCGACGGGAGATCGGCGTCGGATCTCGCCATCCAGGGGGGGAGATTACCGCCAGCTAAACCATCTACTGCGTGTAAGCAATTTACCATACGTATGCGTCAAACGTGTTTATTCGGGACAGCGCACGTGAATTTTTTTTTCTGAACGAGAATAATATGTAGTCGCTCCATCTCATGCTTGAGATGGAAACGTCATTTCAGACATCCTATATGCTCATCGAGAGTGCATCGAGCTCATAGATGGTAGTGGGAAGGGGTAACAGCGCTGAAAACGAATTGATGGCGCGCACGAGTGTCCCGAGAAGATCCGATAGGAACCACGGGCTTTGGGCGGTGGCAGTGGCAAATAGAGGGGCTGTGAGACTGGAGAGGTCCGAGGCGCGCGTAGTTGGAAAAGCCTCGTGCAACTGTTTGCGCCGCCGGACGCGCGAGGCGAATTCACGCGACTTCTGTTCGCTCCGAAACACCTAGCAGCCTGCGCCAACGTTGCCCGCTAACGAATCGCGTCGATGAGAAACTGATCACAGAGAGCGACAACCGATACACGGACGGTGGCGCCGCGCGTGGTGTTTGCGTTTCCCTCTTTGGGCGCAGGGAGGCAGCGAAGCAAAGAGCCCCGGCGCAATTAACACGCGGCATCATGACCCCAATGGGATTTAAATAGATATACATGACAAAATTGAATGGGAGCAATAGTTATTTTAGGCGAGGGATAGTTGAAGGTGTGAGACGTTGGCTCTGGCGTTTCGAGATTCTAACCATGAATGACATGAGAATATGGAGGGGGAATATGGAGCGTGGAGTGAGAGTAAAATGACGAAATTGGGGAGTGCAGGGGGGGAGGGGCAGTGGGTGGGGCAAGGATGGGAGAGGCGTGGTGGAAGAGGCAGAGGGATGTGTAGCGGGGCGGGAGAGGCAGAGGGGTGCGTGGTGAGGTGGAGAAGAATGAAGCGGGGCATCGGAGTGTCGGAATGGGACCTGCTGGATGCTGGGTGGTGTTCGGCAGAGCAGGGAGAGAAGGATAAAATAACAGGAAGGATGAAAATGAAGGAAAAACTGACGAAATTGGGGTATGTTAGGGACTGGGTGGGGTGAGTCGGGGTGGGACAGGGAGAAGGTGGTTGGGGAAAGCCGAGAAAGGCGTGGTAGGGAGAGATAAAGGCGAATGAGAAAGGCGTGGCGGTGAGGGGTGTGAGAGGGCGGTGGAGAATGGAGCGTGGCGAGGGAGTGAAAAGACGGAATTGAGGCGTGATGGGCAGTGGATGGGGTGAGGCAGGGCGGGGCGAGTAGACAGGTAGGTTAAACCGGGTGAGGCGGAGTGAGGCTTGGCGGGGGATAGTAGAGCGTGGTGTGGGAGTAAAACGAGGGAATTGTGGTGTGCTGGCGAATGAGTGGGGTGAGGCGGAGCGGGTCGGGGTAAGCACGTGTGACATACTGGTAATGGGGAGCCGGGGCGGGGCGGGGCGGGGGAGTAAAATGATGGAAATGAGGTGTGCTGGGGACTGGGTGGGGTGAAGCAGGAGGGATAAGTCAGTGAGGTGGAACGAGGCAGGGCGAGACGAGGCATGGCGGGGGAGAGCGGAGCATGACGGAATCAGAGCGTGAGGAGGAGTGAGGCAGGGCGAGAAGAGGCATAGCGGGGAAGAGCGGAGCGTGGCGTGGGAGTAAAATGAGGAAATCGAGGCGTGCTGGGGACTGGGTGAGGTGAGGCGGGGCGGTTTCGGGGTGAGTGGGTGGGGCAGCGTGGTAGTGGGGGCGGGGCTGGCCGGGGAGAAAGGAGCGTGGCGTAGGAGTTAAAATGAGGAAATCGAGGCGTGCTAGTGAGTGGGTGGGGTGAGGAGGAGCGGGGCGGGGTGAGCGGGTAGGGCATACTGGTAGTGGGGGGCGGAGCGGGGAAGTAAAATGATGGAATTGAGGCGTGCGGGGGTCTGGATGGGGTGAGGCAGGGCGGGGAGAGACAGGTGGGGTAAGTCGGCTGAGGAGTGAGGCAGGGCGAGAAGAGACATAGCGGGGAAGAGCGGAGCGTGGCGTGGGAGTGCAATGAGGAACTCGAGGCGTGCTGGGGACTGGGTGAGGTGAGGCAGGGCGGTTTCGGGGTGAGCGGGTGGGGCAGCGTGGTAGTGGGGGGGGGGCTGGCCGGGGGAGAGCGGAGCGTGGCGTGGGAGTAAAATGACGGAATCGAGGCGTGCAGGGGCGGGGCGAGGTCGAGGGCAGCCGCGTTCGCAGCTGTCGCGCGGCCGCCGGTGACGTGCGGGGCTATTCTGGCGCTGCCTGCGCACATGTGCGCGAAACGCAGCGGACCGCGGTATTCCAGGGAGGCCATTCTCTCCCCCTTTTTGAACGTGGGACAATACTAGTCAACTATTTAAAGTATCTGAAACGAAACTGAGTAAATAGTTTTGCATCCTGGCATTCTCAAAATTCAAATGCAGGTTACAGTTAAATTTTTCCAAATAATAGAACTTTTATGTTCAAAATTATTCGAAATTCCCTCTCTTTTATTAATAAAATTGAAGCGAGATTCACCGAGAAATGGAGAATATTACTTTTTATTCAGAGTTCTGTTTCATTAATTATTTCCTACGGTTTAAAATTGGAATTCCACTATTAAGTGCAAAAATAATTTGTGAGAATCAATTACATTTAATAAATTTTAAATAAAACTGACCCCATTTTATGATATTAATATTTTCGAAATTTCAATTACTTTTTTCGAAAAATTGATACAATAAAAATTGTTTCATTTAAAAAATGTATATATCGCTGTGCGTATAAGATATTGCAAATATTTGGAAAGAAATTTAAAAAATCGTTTATGTGTACTGAATCCAGAATAAATACATTACATTCAACTGGTACTGGTCAACTGGATATTCAAAAAGATATTTTAGAATTTAATCCGAATATATTGGAAGTAGGTATAATAATCTGAGAACTTCATTAATATTTTCATGGAATAAGAACATAATTACCCAACATATGAAAAAATCCTAGATACAATGTCATTCATGAAATATTTTATAGGCACTAAAATATTAAAATGTGTTTTCGTGTGTTTAGAGTAGTTATGGAAATAGAACATTCCCCTATTAATGCGAAACGTGTGTAGTTTTGTCTATTGAAACATTTATGAAATTCAAAATTGCTGGAATCAATAAATCATGATATAGCGACACTATCAGCATATATCTTGTTCCTGGAATGTCACCCGAGGAATACTACACACCACGACTTCCTAGAAGGGCTATCGCCGAACATACACGGAAAAATATTTCAGTGGTAGCAATTCTGCACCAGCGCTGCCGCTCGAGGGTTAAAGGGCAAAAGTAATATTTCACGAAAACATGTTATAATGTTGGGAACCACCGATTTAAAATTTCTTACCTGAACATTAAGTGCCCCTTTCCCTATTTTCTTAACGGAATATTTTCATATTTCTCCGTAAGGTCTCAGCAAGGTACTTGACAATTTAGTTCCAACAAAACCTCTCTGGGTGTTTTAGTTTTTTGCCTAAAACTTACAGGGCTTGAACAAATAATATGAATACCATGCAATATAGTACATCTTTTTGCATGTCAGCGTTCTTGCAGACGTGTAAACTCGGCGACGCGGGTGCATTGTACAGATGACGTGCGGCGTTTTGAAGGTGATTCTCCAGCTGATGTCTGCGGCTGTGAACACACGCGGTCGGTGAAATCTGTGAACCCTCAGTCGCGAAAGAGGGCAAATGAAAGTCGACCTGACCGGTTGAGGTGGCTTGGGATGGAATGATATATGATTCCTGACAGGACAGTGTCAGGATTTTGACTCTACATAGATTGCTAGATCAGTTTTAGCCGGTGCATGATGAATTGATTGTTTGATTGATTAAGGATACCGGAAGCGTCAACTGCTAAGGTCATTAGTTCCGTACGTGTAGTGCATGTTTTACGGCGGGACGTGGCAGTGATCTTTCCCGCTGGATGGCGAAAGCTACGAAGTTTTGCGGTGATTTTCCCTAATCAGGTATCTATTGCCAGAATGGCACCGCCCCGGCGGGGTCGAGCTTTAAGCACGCGAATGGTCTCCATCCAAGTGTGGTAGTGTAGTGCGTGTAAATGTGTGTATAAGTAAGGGGTGAGGATAGGACAAGGAAGAGGAAGGAAAGTTCGCAGACTGTGGCCCTTTTTCAAAGTACTTTATCGGCCTTCGCTTGGTTTTGATCGGAGAAGCCACGGAAAACTTCCGATCAGAGAAGACCGCGTCTAGACTTCTATTACAGACAACGGTTGAATTTGAACTAGTTGTCCAGCTTCAGGGGCACTGCAGTGACTTCAGTTGATGCTCTGAGTCAAAGGGTACCCCCGGATAAGATGGGAAAACTTTCCTCTTAAAAAAATGACGTATGAGTGGTTACATATAATTCTGACATAATTATATTTTTGAAAGGTTTCTTAGCTGTGTTTTGAAAGGTTCTTCAACTGTGACCAAATTATTTTCTCATAAACTGCCAAAACTGTAGTTTTCCCTTAGCATGTGATATAATTTTGCAAAGGATTAGAAACATTAAAAAATGGTACTTTTTAACTTAATTCCAAAATCAAAATATTGCTGAGTACTACATCAATGTATACAAATGTATAATAAACGCTAAAATAAATGCACATAACTGTTGCAGTCATTTTCAAAGTATATTTAAAGCCAAGGTGATGTAAAGGCTGGAAAATGGTTTTTATTTTTTAACTGCAGCTTAGCAACCGAAAAAATCTGAAAAAATAACAATAATTTGTGTTTTAAGAGGAACGTTCGAGATTTTTTTAAAGTCTGTTCCATGATTCTAAGATACAATAAATCTTATTTTTCGTTATATTTTTTCAAAAATAGTTTTTATGACTGAATTTGGGTCTAAGAAAACATTAGAAAATATTTTTCTGATAGTATAAATTGTATTCTTATTTATCAGATTTTTCAAACTTATAAAATAGTGTTAAGTTGCAAAAAAAATCTTAGAATTAAAAAATACGTTTTTGGCTGTAGAGGGGTGTGAGTGGTTGGACGGAGGCTAAGAAACCTTTCAAAAATATTTTTTATGTTAAAATTATAATGTAACCACTTATACATAATTTGGTTTAGGGGAACCTTTTACCATCTTACCCGGGAATACACTTTGTTCGCTGTTTGTGGAGAATTTTACCGACTGGCTATTTATGGGGGAAGTTTTCCATGAATTCTCAGATTAATACAAGACGAATGCCGGAGAAATATCCCTGTAAGCGGGCCACGGGCCACACGCGATCTTTCCTTCCTTCTTTCCCTCCTCCTCGGTTGCACACGCACTAAACTTCCACATTGTCGGAAGACCATTGGGGACGATAGAGCTTGTCCTGGCCGGAGCGTTGCTGATGGGAGACGCCGGTGCGGAGTATAGGTTGAGTTTTAATTAATTAAATCTGCTCCTCATAATTAGATCTTGAAATCTGACTGACTGAGACTGACTGACTGAGACTGACTGACTGACTGACTGACTGACTGACTGACTAAGACTGACTGACTGACTGACTGACTGACTGACTGACTAAGACTGACTGACTGACTGACTGACTGAGACTGACTGACTGAGACTGACTGACTGAGACTGACTGACTGAGACTGACTGACTGACTGAGACTGACTGACTGACTGACTGACTGACTGAGACTGACTGACTGACACTGAATGACTGACTGACTGAGACTGACTGACTGAGACTGACTGACTGAGACTGACTGACTGAGACTGACTGACTGACTGAGACTGACTGACTGACACTGTGACTGACTGACACTGTGACTGACTGACACTGTGACTGAAACTGACTGACACTGTGACTGAAACTGACTGACACTGTGACTGAAACTGACTGACACTGTGACTGAAACTGACTGACACTGTGACAAACTGACTGACACTGTGGCTGAAACTGACTGACACTGTGACTGAAACTGACTGACACTGTGACTGAAACTGACTGACACTGTGACTGACTGACACTGTGACTGACTGACACTGTGACTGACTGACACTGTGACTGACTGACACTGTGACTGACTGACACTGTGACTGACTGACACTGTGACTGACTGACACTGTGACTGACTGACACTGAGACTGACTGACACTGTGACTGACTGATTGGCAGGCGGATGGGCAGACGTGAAAAGCACTCAGATTTTCGAAAAATTATACATTACTTTATTTCAAAATCTATCCTTAATAACATACTTTATTGAGGCAAAAAATCTGAATTTTCATAATTGTGATTGTGGGGAAACGAACAAATTTGGAATTTTTTGAATTTTCGAAAAATCAGAGTTCTCTACGAAAATGATAACTGCCCTATTCTCATAAACGTTCCTTACACTATCCTACAACAAAATTTTATCAAAATCGATGCAGCTACTTTTTTGAAAATTTTGAAAATGTTCCAAAGGTTTCAAGTAAAGTACCCCCAAAATTAAAATATATCTTTCAAACCCATGACGCTACTATATCAGCCAGATCGATTGTGGCATATAAATTTTGGAGAAAATCGGCCGAACGGTTTAGCCGCTAGCGTTGTTCACAAAAGGATGGACTGCACGGCTTGCCGTCATTTGATTTTCGGGTATCAAGGACCCACAAAACATACATTCTGGCTACACCGCGTGTTAGAGATTGTTTTTTTTTCTAAATTTGACAACTGGATTTATCCGTTGTTTCGTTTTCAGGGCCATGTTTTAAAGAGTCTCCGTAAATTCACCATTTTTCGTGCAGCATTACATAACTTTCTCTCTGCGTAAGCGATAGCAAGAAAGTAAAAGATACTTTTATTTATTTGTTTATTTATTTATTTATTTATTGTGACTCACTTTTCAACTATTTGGTAATTAGCGGCCACAGTTACATCAACAAAAAAATAGATCATAAGTAACATTCTTTTACATAAACAAGGATTATTGATAACAATATAGCAACAATTTTATTTAGACAGATCAACAATATTAAAATTACTTTGCTCTTAAATTAATAAATTTTGAATCATACATACAATATTTTAGGTAGAAAAGGATTGATTTTAACATAATAACAAAAAAATTGCATTGAGCATAAGAACAGTATTAAACCAATTATACCCTTACATCAACCAAAGTTTGAATCATACAGAACATTATTTTGCGTAGACAAGGATTGGTTTAATAGATTCAAAAAATGTAGGTTTAAACCTATCAATTATATTAAATTATTTTAATCTTACAACAATATAAGAGTCATTTAAACAGATTTATTTTAGGCAAATTTTCAAATATTTGAGTTAAACATATTCAATAAACCCTCGTTAGCACGAACTCGCATAACAGCAATTTTTGTCGTAAGACAAACAAAACGTCGGTCCCGGTAAGAGATTATGGTAATAAGGACATTTATAATACTTGGATAACACGAATTTTTACAACACGAACTCCTATATTTTCGGACCCTTGGAATTCGTGTTAATGTACTGCATTACAATTACATCAGCAAATATTGATTACGAGGGTTTATACGTAGGAATTTCTTGAATAGAAACCATTGTTCTATTAATGAATAGTATTCATTAATAGCGCAAAGCTACTAACTTATTAGGAAGAGAGTTTAGTCGAGTCACTGTTTATTGAAGTTTTACAATTTTTTTAAAATTAAACATGAACATTCATTCTTAACATTTTTTGCAGGTAGTGTATAACGGATTTCTCTTAACATTAAGGCAGATCATTAGTAAATAATTTCACGAGATCAGTTATGTTGTTAACTGTGTTCCATAGGGCAGATCTTGGCTAAATGACCATGTTGTTTGCTGTGAAAACACATAATACAGGTAATGTCTGAAGTTATGTACTATATCCAATGTGACACCTCATCTATTGTGACTTGAAAGGATTCTGGGAGCTTTCGCCTTTCGGTGCGATGAAGATCTGGCGGCGAAAACTCATAATATGGCTTAGACTGGAGTCAGAAAATCTTACTATGAGAAAAGAAATTGGTGATTTGTTTTGACGCCTAAACTCAGTAATTTATTTTCTAATACATTTTGGGGGATACTACGGCACACATTCGACTAAGTAATTCTCTTGTTTCGACATTTTAATGATCTGCTGGGGAATCCCAGATCTGACACTGTGATCGACTTACATTCAGTAAACAGTTTATCAGCTATCACTTGTAAGGTAAATGCACAGTCTGTTATTTGATATTTTGGACGCAAATTTGATTTGTGATGAATATATTATTTTAGCCAATGCTTGAATGAAATCAACAATTAGAGCAGAATTTACTGAATCCATGACAATAATAGTAACCTTCTTAAAGAATATATTTCCATGAGATGTTGCGCGTAGCTCATAGTGGTTGGTGTCAGACTTGTAGTACTGGTAGGTGGTTGATCTCATGGGGTAGAATCCACAATGGTTCTTCTATTATGTAGATCGAGAATAGTAGTTTAAACATACATACTTACAAGCATGCAGGAACACAGAAAAGCGCACTCATGCTCCCAATTTAACTTTAACTTCTCTATACCAACTCGATGAGACCGTTGCTTCGCTAGGAGACGTCAAAACAGGTCGGTGTCTCGACGAGAACTGGAGATATATTTTTGTTGATGGATAGTAGAGGAGACGTAGTGTCTCTAAAAGACGACACTATGTTGCTTTATAACAATGCGCAGTGACATGCAATGTCGTGTGATAACTAGTAGCTACATTTAATCACATAATCGATACGGCGTCTTGTAAAAGAAGTCTGTTTTTGGTTACATTATAGAAAATACTATTTCTCTCGTCGAAGTCAATAATTACTTTCCTGTGTCTTTTCGAACATTACCAAATATTTAAAAAAATTAAACAGTTGTTACACAAAATATTAATTCAATTACAATAAAAGTGTGAAAATACGTATTTATATTTTTTAAGAAAATTACCATTTAATTGGTCTTCCACTTAAAGTTTCGTTCTAATTAAGTGGACCCATTTAATTATTGGTGCGAAGTTACCTAAAGGTTGTCTGTGTTTATTTCTCAAATTATATCCTAAGAGTTAAATGAAAGCTCTGATGTTTGCACCAACTTAGACGCCTCAATATCGCGAACTACAACGCCAGGAGATCAAGAATTTGCAGCTAACTCACCAACAGCGAGCCGACATTTTTGCTGATGAGGCCTTCAAACCACCACGGGCGTGTTCTGAAATTCCGTTTGGAGAATTACGCGCGCTTGTGATGAAACCGCGGGGGAGTTTTCCCTCAATAATTGGGTAATTTAATAACTTTGTTTACGCGCATTGCCTCGCTGACGCCCCCGCAACTTGGCGCGTCCGAGCGCCGAACCCTCTTCGTCACCTCCCACTCCTCCCATCCGCGTCCCACCCCCACTCCCACTCTCTGCCCCGGCGCCTCAAACTCCGCGGTAATGCTCCGGGCCTGAAATTACGTTCCCATTTACAGAACTGAAAACGAAAAGCTCAGAGACCGACACACGAAAAAAAACTCAAGTGAAAAAATGTTAGAAACAAATTATTTTAAGTTAACTACGACACTAACAAAAAAATGCTGTGATTTGAAAATAGGAATCTGCATCCTGGATGGAATATTGAAACTAACTGAACCCTTGAGATTACTTTGCTCAAACGAAAAAGCTGTAGAAAAGTTACAACAGAAAAGTAGGGCATACTCACTATGCAGAAAATGGGGAACCCAAAAAAATGTAGTTTCATGTCCTGCAGTACTTATGTAAGCCTAATGAAATGAGGGAGGTTTATATGTTCTGGAACAAACAAACACTGCAAACATTGAGTTAAACATGAATTTGAAAATGTTATTGAAATGATTTATTATTGCATTTTGCATGCTTTAGAATACTCTTCCGGAAATCCTGCTACCATAATCTCAAAACGTAATGAGTTATATAAAATAATAAATATAAACCGTAAAGATGTAAACCGTAAACAATGAAAAGCGTAAAGCTGTATTCGTCATAATTATTGCGTTTCTATACACTCACTAATATTCGCATTTAAAAACACTCAACCTTGGAATTTCAAAAACTCACTCTCTTCACTTCGGTAATTATAACCTCACACTTCACGTTTTCTCGGGCTAGATGACAAAACGTCGAATGCTTTTGATTGATTGCAATTCTCCCAACACGATAATGGAAATTAACTAATGTATGCAGATATGATTTATTCTATTAATTTTAAGATTTGAAAATATGGGGTTTATATAAATATGGTTAGTAAAAACGAGCGGTAACACCTTTAAAGCCCGCTATCTTTTATCATAAAATTTGTTTTACCAAAGAACCCATAATTCCTTCTAAACTAAACCGGGAGCGGTAGCTCACTGCATCAACTGATGTCACTGCAGCGCCTCTGACCGGGAGGTTCTAGGTTCGAGTCATGACGGCGGCAGGATTTTCGACACTAGCTTTTCAGCTAAGTCGAATTCAGTCGCTGTCTAGAGGGGAATTCTAGTGGCCGGCTGTTCTGATCGGTAGTTTTTCGTGGTTTCTCTGATCAACACCAGGCGAATGCCGGACAGTGCCCTACCAAACGGGCCACGGACCGCGCGAGATCTATCCTTCCTCTTCCTTGTCCTATCCTCTCCTTTTAACACACACACACTTACACTAACATGCACTACACTACCACATATTTCGGGAGACAGGTCGGGAGCTTAGAGCTTGTCCCGGGTAGGGCGGTGCCCTGCTGGTGGGGGAGTCTTGGTTAGGGGGAAACCCCACTAGCCGGCGGTAGGTCGGCGCAGGATCTCGCCATCCAGCGGGGGAAGATCACCGCCATCTCCCGAGAACAAACATGCACTACATTTACGGGACTAATGACCAAAGCAGTTGGCGCTCGGAAACACGAAAAAACCAGCCAACCAACCAATCCTAAGCTAACAACCCTTAGGGTTTTTAAAAACTAAATGAATAGATTAAATGCATAAGATAAAATTAGAAAATAATATATTTTTCTTTTGTAAATTATATTTATCAAGAACTGTTTGTTTCAATGGCCGTACACTGCACACTGCATCTGTCCACTGCTCTGGTAATTGAAATGGAAATATACCAAGAAAATAGAGAGTTTGTAACAATAGTATAGTATTCACATAAAATGTGAATTCATTAAAGAACTATTCTTATAGATAGATAATTTAGAAATTGCCGAAATATTGTAGTGAAAATAACATTTTCTTCATTGTGATAAATTCGCGTATAAAAACTGTATGAGAAAAATAAAAGATGTACGAATAATTTAAATTCTCATCTCCACTAAAGGAACTTTGAGAGCTGTGAAAATGGACGTTAATGTAAAACTGCAAACATTCGAAGAAGCAAGAACGTTATTGAGAGCAGCAGATCACTAAAAATATCCAATTAAATCATGTTTAATATGTATATTTCTATCATAACGAATTATGAATTCAATAAACTTTTGTTCTTGTTCTTATCAAGTCAGATTAGAAGGCCAGATTAAAGCGTTTAACCGGGTGCACAAAAAAGTGGCAAAATTCGCGAACAGAAATAACGGGTCAATTTTCAGTTGAGAACCATTAGTTACAGATAGGCAGGCTACACGACTATGTGCCTCTTCAAGGCGTAAACAAAACAACCATAATGAAAAGGTATCAGAAAATGATTTTAAATACCATGCTACCTAACTAGGGACGACCATTCACACAAAATAAAATGCAGAAAGCAAAGAAGAAATATAGGAAAATTCAGTTCTGTGAATAGGACAATTGACGTGGATCGTCTGCAATGATTTAACGGGGTGTCGTAATAGGATCATTGTTGACTGGAATTACGTTCAGAGGTTCGAGCCATCCTTCCCAGAAGCACACGAGTTGTGCGTTCGAGAGTTCGTAGAGCACAAATGTAGAGTGCATGAAGAGTGCACATGTGCACAGACGCAGTAATGTGCAGCCATGTACATTACTACATCAAACAGCAAGCAGTAATGTGCAGTAAAGGCCACCAAAATGCGGGTAAACTGCGATCCCTATATTTTCCGTAAATTTCTAAATTACTAGTTCCTGAAGGGACATGCAGTGAAACTCAGTAAGATCAAGAGATGAGCACCATTTATCTAGTTTTTTTTCTGTATATGTGTTGATATTTCATTTTATTTTTATACTCTCTTTTGTCATTAACTGACACCGTACTTACGCTCTCTTGCAGTAATAAATTGTTACTATTGTTGTTATTATTGATATTATTATTATGTGTCATTGTTGTGAGCAGTATCTATTGTTGCATTGTATATAAGAGGTTTTTTCTATCGGAACCCATAATGAATTTCAACTAAAAGAAAAATAGTAGTTTCGGGGATAGGAGTAACGAAAATGTTAACCCCAAAAGTAAATTTCAAGACCCGTAAATATATAAATATAAAGGAACAAATAGCATTCATGAATTAAATCATATTAAATTTTCGCGTCTTCTTAAGCGCAGCCACTTCTTCCTAACTGCGTTAATGTTTATGTCATAAACCTCTTAATTTCATATTAACCAAATCTCGTGTTATACTTTTAATTATTCTAGAATTTCGTTAATATAGTATACACAGAATCACTTCAGAAGAAATAGATGTGTTTGCTTCCATTTTTATGACAGCCAAAAAATTGAAACAATAACAATTTTTCAATTAATTTTTGAATATTCTACTAAATTAAAATTAAAATTTTCTTTGAAATTAAATGCAGAAATAAAATACAATTATGTAGGTAATACATTCTGAAAGTCTTGTTAATAGACACTGAATATACGGAATATTGTATCAAGAAGAACTGGCTATGATTGTAATGAGAATGAAATTACACAAATCTACACATTCGCGTTATGCATTTCCTAGAAATGCGCCATCATTTCATCTCTTCCCATTCTCATTTTTGCAATATTTTTTTCTCTGCTCTTTACTTTCCCTGCCTTTTCTCTGCGGCTTTTCATCTAGCTCATGTGCCGCATTCCTCTCTGCGGCGTTCCTGCCCCCACGCACTCAGCCCGCGCCATCCCCTACACGCGCAGCGGCGCGGGCGCGGGGCGCGGGGGGAGGGGCGTGTGTGCAGGAATGCAGAGGGCGCTTCGCGAGGCTCTTTTGTTTGGCGCGGGGGGGACGCCGCGTCACGTAACGAAGGGCGCGGCGTTGAGGGCGCCATCTGCCGCTGCGTTTGGTGGAAATGGGGGTGGGGGAGGAAGGGGAGGCGATGGCGCGCTTGACGAGACAGTGGTGATGGTGAAATGTCGGTGGAAAGGGCCGCGGGGGAGGGAGAACATGGAAATGGGTGGTAAGAGACCGCGTGCCAAAATAGTGAAAATCGCGGAAGCTATATGAAGTGTTGTGCATGGCTGTCTCGGGGAACCTCGATGACGGTAGTGGGAAGCTGTAACCGTGAACGACGATGACTGCCATGCAGTTGTTTCGTCCGCTGGAGGAGGCGGCCTGGAGCGATGTCTGTCGCGGAGGAGTCAGAGGCAGTGAGTGTTGAGCACTAATGGCGAGCTGGGAGCGGCGGCGCCTGGGTCTCCGCTGCGATGATGACTCGCGGCGGTGGAGCCCCGACTGCAGCAGCTACGAGTGCCCTTCGCAGTTGGGGCCCCCGTTCTAACAAGAGAGCCTCATGTGGAGGAAAATTTGAATTTATGAGAGCTCGTTCCCTTGCTACAAGGAAGCAACTATACTTCTTCGTCACGCGACGTGGAAGGGGAAAACTGCCTGAAGAGTAGGTTCCCTTAATAATATAAAATAATTTCCAAGTTCCAGGATATGGAAATAATTGAAAATATCATTTGTGTCTTAAGGGAAACTGAATTAATGTACTGATGTTAAGGCGTGTGGCTAAAAGAAAGTATCTTCTTTGCCAACACCGTAATAAAAAACGAATGCCTAAAAAGTATTAATCATATATTAATTAAATACAGAGAGAGTATCATGGTATTCCTTAGTTTAAAATATACGAAATGTTTTCTTCCCTAGAAGATTATTTATCGAGAGTAGAGAAAGAAGCACAAATGACCGTTCCTATCACCAACTTATCAGTGATTTCTTCTAGACATTTTGCAAATCACTCCTTTTCATATACAATGAATAAAATATAATAAATTAATGTATAATGTTTTTTAAAGTTTATATAATATATTACGAAAACATTATATTACGTAAACGTATTAAAATTACGGTGCAGCGCGCAGAGAAAATATAAAGAAATCAAGCGCATATTAATGCTTATCTTTTAATATCCTCTATTTACATTATTAAATGAAAAGCTTTACACACCGTTCCAAGAAATTCACGGAAAAGTTACAACGATAAGTTCATAAACAAACATAGTTTCTAATTATAAACTCAATTACAGCCTGTAGTAATTTCGTTGTCTAATATCTCACAGAGCAAGGAGGAACGGCCTTAATAAGAAGCCGGAGCCGTATCTCTCCGCCGTTCTTTGTTCTCCTTTTGTTTTGCTTCTCCTGGAGGCGGTCGTATCCTTAACTAACACTTCGATAGCATTGCGGCGTAGAACAAACTGACTTCGTTTTCCTCGCGAATCGCGCAAACGGCACAAAATCATGAGGCGAGTAAACACGAGAAAAATAAATGAACACAGATAACTCAGAGAGATATTGCGAGAAATTCGTTTTCACTGCCTTGAAAGTATTCGACGAGAAAGTAAACTTTTGTGAATTCGTTGGACCGCGGACCAAATCTTGTCTTTATGTCCGAACGTTTGATAAGGGATAAATGGATGTTCATCTGCTCTAATACACATAAATGCAGTTATGAAAATAATACCTCATAATAATAAGAACGAGGGCCCTTTTGTTCTAAGATAATTTATGTATGAAGTATATATGTATGAATTGACATTTTAGGGTCGAATTGAACTGACAGAGTATATATAGCTGCATGGCTGCTTGCAGACATTGGTCCTGTTCTTATTTATTATCTACGTCTGGGGGTAATGGAGCGTGGCGAGCATGACTTATTCCCATCATCATATCTAGCATACGTGGCCTATCTGAGCTTTTATTTCATTACACGGCTATGAAAACTTAGACAATTGTATTACAAAGCTACAGCTCCATTTCTGCCCCGACCGGGATCCCGGATCCCGGTATCGCACCACAGAAAGCGAGCACGCGTCCATATGCAACCTCAGAGGCTAATAAGAAATTAATGTCAGGAAATCAGGTAAATTCAGAAATAAAGAAGTGATTATTTTCTTTTTACAGCAAATACAATTTTCTGAAAATGAAACTAATAATATGATTAAGCTTCTTGCTTTTGTTTATTATCTCTCATTTTTCACAATATTTCCAGAATGCAATACAACGAAGTAAAAACGGCACTTACTGGAAAGTAACACAGGAAACTTTGGCTTGGTTATACAATAAACTAAGGGTATTTGAAGAAAATGTATTGGATTGAATTTATTTCACAATGTTGTAAACGAAGTATAAATGTTGTTTATATAGAATTTTCTGACTTTTAGGATTATTCCCATTACAGCGAACAGCGAATTAATTATGAGTCTACTGCACATATGTCTCGCAGTATCATGTGTCTGCTACACAATATATCCATAAAATGATGACAGATATTCCAGAATAAAATGAATTGGTTTTCCTGGTGAATTGGTTTTCCTTGTTGGCCATTCAATGTTTGGGGGTTTTCATATTAGAATATTACGTAATTGATTCTAGCTAAAGATCCATTAGAAAGACTTATTTTTATAATAAACTCCAGTGTACAGAATTGTATATTAAAATTGCACCTTGATGAAATTATTTTTCTGTAGTGAGACCCTCTCAAATTCCTCTTATTCATAATTATATTTATTTACTACTATTAATTTTTTAATGCCACTACTATTAATTTTTAACCCAATATTTATGATTATTATTTAATTTATTTTTACTTCCCTTAGTTTCAGAATAAAATAGCTTATGGGTCATAGAAAAATGTATGTATGTGAGTTGACACACTTGCCCATACGGGATTTGAAGCATGAAAATTTACTTAGGGAAATTGTATTATAAATTTGAACTAATTGAAATGAAGTAAAACTTGTTCATCTTTCCGAAAAAACATTATAATTTTGTTTCAACCAATTTGCTTACAATCCCGCAGCTCCGCTGTGATCGCTACGGGTAAACAATACAAACATCACAATTCCATAAGAGGAAAAATCATAACATTCATACAATATTTACAAAAAACACTCACACCAACCTCTTCATTTTTCATGGCCATGCTACGTTTTACTTCTCTCTTATGATTTATTCTTAACTCTCACTATGGCTCGATTTGTTCTTCTCACATAAATTATTTTAAAAGTTTAATCACATCCCTTTGGTCAACGTGCTTGGCCGACGAACAGGCAATACGTACTTTCCAGATTCACCAGTTCACGTCATCTTGTAGCTCGTACTCTTCTGATTTCCACTTTCAGTCCGATTTTTAATAAAACTCGACATACAAATCGCGTACTTGTTTCAATTTCGCGGCTTCTTTTCTCACAGTTCATTATCATTACTACAAATTCGTTTACGCCACGAACTGCGCTGCCATCTCAGCATCCGTGCTCCCTCACGGCCAAGCACCTTCTGTTCCGCTAGTCATAATGCCTGCCTTTCAACTGTCTTCTTTTGACCTCTAGGGACCTAATTCTGTAGCTTCTGGCTCATTGCTGCGCACCCGCTTCAACTGTCTCCTATTCACTTTTTTTACCGGAGGACCATCAGGGCTCGCACCAGAGGACCTCTCGGTCAGAGCCGCTGTACCGGAGGACCATCAGGGCTCGCACCGAGGACCTCTCGGTCAGAGCCGCTGTACCGGAGGACCATCAGGGCTCGCACCAGAGGACCTCTCGAGCAGACCCGCTGTACCGGAGGACCATCAGGACTCGGTCAGAGCCACTGTACCGGAAGACCATCAGGGCTCGCACCAGAGGACTTCTCGCTCAGAGTCGCTGTAGAGACAGCGAAAATGCTGACTCTGGGCTACGTACACCGCACAGACAGAGTACCGTAACGCGCGTGATCGATTTCTGAGAGCAGGCTGAGACGGAGCGGAAGTTGATCGTCCATCCTCTTTTGCAGATACGTGGCGCACAACTGAATTATTCGCGAGGCAGGCGCGCGGCGGGGCCTTGCGCCTGGGCGCGCGTCTTAAGTCAGCGCGCGAATCTGCATATTTATCCCAGGCGAGCGGCGCTTCTTCGCAGCCAGGGCGTCCCGTCTTATATGCAAACAGAATAATCTACTTCCGTATAAATATGTACTTTGTATACATATTACTTGCTAATGTAGGGTACGCGCTCCGAATCCACGTGACGAGCAGAAAGTAAAAAGTTTGGGTAATTCGCGAACTTAAAATGTAAATCCCTTGTATGTAACCTGACGAAAACTTCACTTATTCGTGTTTCTTTTAAAAGGGGAGAAAATCTTACGGGAATCACCGTATAATGAGCAAATGAGTGAACAGAAAAAGAGGAGTCTTGGTAGAGCTTCTATGCATAACTGGGATGACACGGTTTGCATCGTTCAAGGTTAAGTTTATGCACGAAACATGAAAATTAGTAAGGAAGACGACCTTATTGGAATACGGCTTCAACTACAATACTAAAAGAAAGAAGATCAAGACGTTGTGTGAAAGTATCAAAGAGAAACAGGTTTCAAAATTCAAGTATCTACAATAAAAAAAAGTAAATGTCAGCTTAGTGAGAGTCCAGAAGTCCTGCCTTTCCCATGTTGATTCGGCAATACATTTGACAAAACCTCTGAAATTTCACAAATTTTTGTGCCTAATGCTCTAAATCTTGGCAAAAGGCTTTGTGAGGATTTTCTAAGGAATGTAAAACCAGGTTTAAATTTTTTGATTTTTTTAACTTTAATACTTACAGAAATATTCAAGTGAATTCATGTGTGTGTGTGTGTGTGTGTGTGTGTGTGTGTGTGTGTGTGTACCAACTATGGGCCATCCCCCTAACTTCTAAACAGTTCACAATATCGAAGTGAAGTTTTTACTCCATAATGCTTAATCAAGGAGCAAGCAATATAATATAAAGATATTATTTGCAACATTTTTCCTTTTCCAGAAAAAGAATCTTTGATTTTTAAATGTAACTACATATTTTTCTCATTAGTAATGGATAAATCATAAAAAGAGGAATATAATGTTTTCGTATTTTAGTAATTTGAGAATAAAATGAGAGTTTCTGACATACGATTTTAAATTATAGCAGACATGGCAAGGTCACGAACAAGGTAACAAACTTACTAGAGCTCGGGCACTGCGTTCCGATGAATTGGCACGAGATTTAAAAGAAAGGGTCGTAAAAATCTTTCCGGAGTGAGCGTTACGTCACTGGATACCTGGTCCATGACAGTCTGTACGAGAAGTCAGTTGACAGTTATTGTCCCGAAATTTAGCTATATTAATTCTCATTTTCTCTTGAAATAAAGAAATATCCATTAAGATTAAATAATACATCAGTCAGATTTCAAATTCTCAATTGAGAGAAAAATTTAAAAAGTGAATCAAAAGTATCTTGATTTTTGTAATCCTTTGCACTTAAGAGTGATATTTAAAATGTCTAACAGACAAATATTCTTGTTTGTTAAAAAGCGCTGCCAGTCCGTTAGAGAGAATTGTTAAATTATAGAGACTTAATAATTTATTTCAGATTATTGCTGAATACAATAAATAGCTGAATGATTTAATAACATAACACAAAACGAAAACAAGAAATGGACTTGCCATTCAAACATATTCCTGTCACTCAGCCAAGATGTTTATGTAACAGAGAATTTAATAAGCAAATAAACATTAAACAGTAATAAGTAGGGAATGTATAAACATGATACCATTCTCGGTTATTTGATAGAAATAAATTTTGCAAAAGCATTTTCGTAGTCACCTTTCACCGCCGCCTCGCGCTGCTTAAGTTTGTGCATGTACACACCTTTCTGGATTTCAAGTGAAATGAGTGCGGAGTCAGGGAAGTTGCCCGTGAGCGTAGTATAACCTTAACCGTCGTTTCATGGGGGAGGTGAAGTTATTCATCTGGTGAAATGCCAGCTCAGCCGGAAGACAGTTGATTATATTAAAAAAACAACAACTGGGATCAGGATAATGGATACTCTCGACTTGGATGTTCACGAAATCTCTCAAATTTGAATCACTTTTAACAGAATACTATAATCTCCAATTCTGCACATACAATGAATACTTAAATGAATACACATATACATAAAAAGAATAAACACACTGAAAATGAACAATCTTACAACTAATACACTTTTGCTATATATAAGTTGGTGGATAACTAGCAATCTTCCAGCAAAGTCATATATTCTTTATAACATTTGACAACAACAAAAACTTTCAAACAAATCCTTGTATACTAGTTACTCGCCTCTGAACACATTTACATTGATTTCCAAATACACTTATGAACATCTTGTTTTACTTCACACAAATTAAATGCTTTGGTCTAATTTTTCAAAAATTAAAATTTAAGAATGATTGATTCTTGATGCAGAACAATGTTTTGAAAAAACTCTTTACGCGCGATATCGAATTTTCCTACGTCTTCTCCTGACCTACAGAAACTCTCATCAAAAGTCCAAAATAAAATTATTTCATCTGGATCGTTCTGACGTGACAATACACATATTTTTCCTACCGGGTCTTTTGGTTGAAACGGCCTTGCGTCGTCTTCCAGCAGCTCCGCAGTGTATTTCGACCTTGAAGGGCCGGCTCGTGTCCGTTATAAAAAGTGTAGCCGAGCCGTTGCACGTTCGCTTGCATAGGGATTCGTCCAAGAATTTTACCCACATTCAATGAAATCCCAGATAACAGCAACGTAGTAACGGAACAGAATGTCAAGACAAATATATATAAAAAAAAAAAACTGGAAAAGACAGAGACATTCTAGTATTAGCTATCGTCTGTAAAACTCGTACGAGCTCTTCACTTCCCTGCTCTCAATAATTTATGCAAATACTACTCTTGATGATATTCATAATTAGTCGTATTGCATTTAAAATAAACAGTTTACCTCTTCTATTGTCTTGTCCGAAGAGTTTTTCTTGCACTATTTGGAAACGAATGCTAGGAATGGTTCTCTCTGGTAGTGCGATCTGGCCATACGCCTGCTCCGGTCGAGGGTTCGCTTCCAAAAGACTGTTGCAATGCATGATTCAGACTTACTTCCTTTCTGCTACATTAGCGCTCTCCCGTTACATTTTTTTGCACCACCTCTTTTGTTTTTGGGCGTGCAATTAAACTCGTTTAAACACCCCTCTGGACACAGGCGAAGGATGTGACACGTTTTGCCTGATTGGTGGGAAAACGGATGGTCATAGTAGGAGCGCAGAGTTCTCCAGGCGGGCAAATGACTCGTGCGGGAGCGATTTGACGTTCGTGAATTAAGACAATATTTCCTGTACTCGCCCTCGAGTCATTACCTTCAGGTAGGAGAGGAGTGACTATAAGGAGCGTATAACCAGAAAGGTATCAATATTAACGATCAAAATGAAAGATACATCAGAATTGATCATTTCCTACACTGATTGAAATTCCAAAGAATCGATCATTGAAATTAACGATGTTAAGAATTTATTGTGTATGGAAGATACCATGGTGGAAAGGCATGGCTGAGTTACTCCGGCGCATTGATTTTTGCTCGTTCTGCGCAACACCACTTAGCAGGAACCACGTGACCACGACAATTCGTATGAAAAGCCAGACCTGACGCTGACTGACTGCCATGTTGCATGATAGCAACAAGTGTTGAGAGACATTTTGAAAGTGATACAAAGTAACAATTTTCAACGATAACCAACCAAAAATAACCCGACGAAGATGTTCAAGATGCAATATTTAAAAGTAATGATTCATAAACATGTGTAAATTACTTGTAATGAGGTGATCATTTTGGTAAATGGCTGCATTTCAAATTCCCGCAAATATTGCGACGGAAAGTGGTGCCTGCAGCACATTGGCTGAAATCGGATACGAGTGCAAGTGTCCCCCCCCCCGGAGATACTAATAAAGGTCATTTTAAAACTTCTCAAGAATACAAGTAAAATAAATGAAAGGTTTAAGTTTTTCACTTTAATATCTCCAGAACATCAGATTATGAAAACGTAAACATTTTGTTAGTATTGCCTTTAGTCCACTTCTCATTGTTAATTTATAAAAATAAAATATGACGTAGACACAATAGAAAATAGAATAAAAAAATGTACATAAATTATTTACTGAACTGTGTCCTCTATCGACATCAGTGCACCTCTGCAATTGTTTGTGTAATAGCTGATCATTTGTGACGCTAGATTCGGAATCAAATCTTAGAAATTTCAACCAGAAGAGAAGTTTTATTCTGATGAATCAATGGAAAAAATCTTTCATTCTCATCGTTTAAACTGATGTTTGTTGATACTGTGTCAGTCCTGACAACACTATAGATTCCTATAATTACACCTCTATCTCCCATTGCCACACCGCTCAGTATCCCCTCTCCCCATAACAGTATCGGCGCCGCGAATGGCAAATTCCCCAAAGGTGACAGTTGCTAGTTTACGAAATATTGCCCGTTTAATTTAAAATCTCCTGTCAGAAACTCAAATTACTATCAAACTACTAACATATGATACATTGTATTCCTCTTTTTATGTTCTATCCATTGCTAATAATGAGAAAAATATGTAGTTCTATATAAAAAATCAAAGATGATTCAACTTCTAGAAAACTCGAAATATTTCAAATAATATCTCAACAGCATATTACGCGCCCAATCATTCTACATTGTTGAGAAAAAAACTGATCTTCTATATAGTGAACCAGGCTTCAGATTCGGATTCAGTGCGTTGAAACACATAGAGAAACACTGTTAAATGTTTTGGGTTTGACAATTATTTTGTGAGCCAGTATCACTAATAAGAACGATAAAATATGATAAACTCTTCTTTTTATTTCCTATTATTATATTTTTCACGGAGAGCCAGTGTCACCGGTGTTTACTAATTGTTAATAAATATGATTTATAATTATTAAATTATATTATAAATATACAGTCGACTGCGGTGAAGGTGAATTTATAGGTTCCGGTCGACTACGATTTTAGTATCATTTTGGTTCACTACATCCGATAATGTCAAAATGAAATAGAATTTCTCCACATTTTATTAATAAAGAGATGGAGAAAATACATTAACAACAAAAACTGAAAATTTCAATATCTCTATTTGACTTTAAAAAATAATTATTATAAATTGTTTGAGTGGTACATTTTCATTAGTAATTTCTCTAATTCCTTTACCAGAGTTCGTGCTCTCTTCATTCTTGATTCTGCTAAAAAGAGATTTGTGAATCGCTTTTTATATGCACTCATAAAATTCAAAATATTATCTGATTTTTTTTTCCTCTCAGTGTTTTGTTGATGCCTATGCATTCACTCCGCGTCGTAACATTTCTCTTGTGAAGAAAATGAATATTACTTATGCGTTGTAATTTTTCAATAACAGGGATTTCTGAATGACAGCGTAGGACATGTGAGTGGAATACTCATAGTCTGCTACTGCGGATAACGAGGGAGCCGGTGCTTTGACAATGAGCTCCTCACAATGCATTCGTGTAAATTGATACTCTGAAAATTCCATTAGCCGAGCCGTCATCCGCGTCCTCTCCGCCCCCGCGCGCCGCTGGATCTCGACCGCCTAAGCGCGCGCTAAGGGAAGGCTCGGCGCACGTGGGCCTCGGCCGGGATCAGCACGTCCACGTGTCACTGCCACGTGCTGCATGCGGGAGCCGTCGGCGCAGCGGCGGCGGGGCGGAACGGGGGTGCCGGGTGGAGCGGTGGGGGCGGGGTGGTGGTGGGGCGGTGGCGGGGGAGGAGCGGGGGCGGAGCGGTGGAGCGGGCGGGGCGGAGCGGGGGCGGGGGCGGCGCGGTGAAGGCGGCGACGCAACGAGAGGAGGCAGGGGCCCGCGTGCAGCGCGGTGGAGAGGAGTGAAGAAGCGGATACAACACAAAACAAAGATGATGTACAGAGAAAGAGATACAGAACCACTGCAAGACGAGAGAAATAGGAGATTGATTGGTGGATGACATGAGAGTTAAAGAGTGTGTATTGTGGCAAGGTTGCTTCTCCCCTAGAAACGTAATTAAATGCGTGCTTAATCCGACCAACATACGATGATCCGTGGAGTAACAATAACATCGGTCGTTTTCCACGGCTGACAATGAGGTTCAAATCCCAGACAACTCGTGTGGAATTTCTGGTGGGTAATGATAATTAGAATCAACTTTTCTGGAGATTCTCTCGATTCCTCTGTCTCTCTTGCTGTAAGAAAATTTTTTAAAGTTTATGTTATTTTCAAGAATGCTTAAAACTATCATCGTATATTTGTAATGATTAATTAATATTGTAATAGGAAATACAATAAACATACAATACAATGCAATATTGTAATATGTCTGAAATATGCTATACTTATGAATCGAGTGTAATTTTAATTGAGGGGTAAATAGCAATTACATTTTCCCGTCATGTTTGGGAAAAGGTTGTTTTGGCCAATTTTGTCTTATAGTCATTTATTCTAATTCTTATCTTTTTAAAATATTTGTCTGTTACACCTTCTAAGTATTTTCATTCAACATCAATGTGGTACTCATAATTATTTTACAATGAACATTGATCTTAATATTGTCAATTTTTCAAATTAACTCAATTGACAAGATACTGATGTTTTTCGAATGAACGTATATTGCAGGAGAAATAGCACAGTTGGCAGAGTTATTAAAGATAGTGAACTCTAATTGATTCGGCCTTTATTTCGAAAATACGTCACTGCGATTGTTTCATGTTAAAATAAATTACTAAATTTATTCAGGATTAAAACTAACTAAACCGCTTTTCGTTCAGAATCTAAAGTAAATTCGTTCACAAATAAGCATAACTAAAATCACAAAATAATTTCGTTATGTTTAATGAAAACTAAAATTCGGTTACTGCATTTTCGATGCTACCGTGCTGTTCCGTGAGCGCAAAAGCCCGCGTTGGAGAACCAATAGTGGAGATGGCTAAGCACCGACATCGACGCGTGAGAGGGGGTCGGAGCGCGGGCGTCACTCTGGATCAGGGAGTCTCCCCCCGATCCCACGTGCGCGAAGAGGGGGGCGTGGGCGGTGGCTCGCGCCGAGGGATTGTGATTCCCCTCGCGACGTCAATCTGAGCCGAGGATTTGGCGGAGAGTGGAATCAAACAGGTTGACAACTATACCGCCATTTTTTGTCGACTTGGGCGGAGAAAGGGGAATCCCCGAAGATCCCTCTCACTAGATGGGCCCACCTTTCCTACGTTTGGAGTGTTTCCCTCTGGGAAGGTGGTAGGCGGGGCAAGCCTACCATCCGTCTTTCAAGAAAGGTGTGGGTCAAAGACCATGTCTATGTCTCTTTTTAGAGAATACAGGCGGTACTACTTAAGTATGAATTCTTCCAGTTCCTATTTTTAGTAAAACCGGAATTTTTGAAAATTGGAAATGTTTATATATTAGTTCACCACCATATCACAACTATAATATATTATTGAAGATATATTTTTCTTAGTGTAGTCTATGATTCAAATTTAAATAGTGAAATGTAGTAATGGAATGTACAATTTTTTGAATGTAGGATAGCTTTTGAGTAATTTTGAGTGAATTTGTGACATTTTTTAATGAAAATACATGGGCAAACATTTTTCAAAATCCACACACTGATAAACAGTTGAAGCACAGATCTATGTATACATTGGGTGAGGCCAGCGTCAAGGCGTTGAGACGTACACTAGTTGGTAAATCTCTTGGTTGAATGGTTAATCGAATACTCCAAATACAAACAGAATTTCATGCAATTGAACCGTACTTCGGCCACTCAGTACTACTCCTAGTATTACTTTTTTTAAATAATTATCTTCAATAGCACGTCCAGGAGAAGAAATAGAGGATTTCTATAACACACTTGACAACACTCTAAACGCAAGTGAAGCCAAATTAAAACAACTAATAAGAAGTTTTAATGCCAAAGTAGGAAGGAAAAAATACCCAGATGAAGAGGCAATCGGAATATTTGTTATGGGATGCGTAATGAGAGAGGTGAAAGATTAATCCGCTTTGCAGAAAGCCAGAATATGAAAATTGCAAACATTTTCTTCGAAGGGAAAAAGATGGAAGAAACATGGAGCTCTTCCAGCGAGAGAACTAACAATGAAACAGTTGATATTCTCACCAACAATTTCGAATGTATCATCAATATTGGAGTTATAACTTAAATTGCGACTCAGAGCACAGAGTGGTGAGCACACTGCTAAACATGTATGTAATGACTTAAAGGCCTTCGACCTAGCCATTTAGTATCGTTATGCAATTATATATGTAATTATTACCTATTAAATAAAAAATACGTAATTCTCTCAATTTTCCGATTCAGCACACAGCTGGTTAAGTTAAGTTTCCTTGTAATCAATGCACGGCCTCTTCACGATCAAAGTAGCATTAATACTCTTGAAAATATACGTTGAAGTTTTCGGACTAAAGGATTTCAAGGGTCTTATCCATCAAATTAGAGGGTATATTGAAGGATATAAGATACAATATTTACTACACTGAAGCTCCATGATATCGTAAGTCATCCGGAACCAACTAAATTAATATTGTTCTTTATGTTCGTATTTGTGTCGATATTATCCTATAAAAAAATTGTAGGAAATTCTCTCGTTAATGGTAAATTGCACCACGACGGAGCGATAAAAATGCCATGAACATCGAAAGCCAAGTTCCAGTAAATATCTATTAGGGCTATAAAGTAGAATACGGTTTTATTCAAGTAAAAATAACGACACTTTTTGTGATCCTCGGGTGGAGCTGTAAGAGTGAACTAAGTTCGTTATGTTTGGATGACGCATTTCACAAAACAGTTCGATAACTAAAGCGTGAATCATCTGGGGTAAAGTTGAGTGAAAATACATTAAAACAAAAGACGAATGCCGCCAGGACGTGAGTGAAGTCTCTTACTACGTGGTCAATTATATTTGTATTATTGTCATCATACGTTTGAAAATCAGTCTAATATTAATTCGTATTCATTTGATGATTACACATAAAATCTGAGTTGAAATACTTCATTTAGAGCCTCAAACATAAATTAGATTTTAGTACCAATTGCAGAAACTATTTACTTTTGAAATGATATGATAAATGTATGAAATTATAATGAACTAGTTAAAAGGACCAGTTAAGAATATATATTTAAAATTATGAAATCAATACTTTTTAAATATTTACAACATGAAACTATACATGACAAAATGTTCATTATATAAACTTATTATAATGATCCAATGTTGAGTCTCGTTGGTCTTTAGATGTACACGGGTGATAGAAAGTTTGAAAGGAATTGCATGACATTAAAAATACAAGCTACGACGCATTACAGTTTTGTGTCTAAACTTATTAGTGCAATACACAGAGAAAAATCACATCAGTATTGTAAATACAAAGTAAAACATTAACATACAATTTGTACAAGCCGGTTGTTTTATTGCATATGTGAAGTATGGTACCATCACAAAGTAGCCCTAGAAGATAACGTAAACAACTGTAATTTTTCAATCGTGTATTCCTCACGATAGGGAATTCTTTTCCTACACCTTTACCGGAATTATACTTCCAAAAATAACTCCATCCCGATTCAAAATGTTGAATCATTGTAATTGTATGTGATGAAAATGTTTTGATGCATTGGTACATGTCATAAATAAGTAAATTATATTGAGTTTTAACGGTAATATCCCTGTGGTAAACTACTAGTAAAAGTTATTCGAGTATACTCGGTGATCTATCAGATGCATTATTTAGTTTTAGCTTATCTTGTACTACATAATCTCCTTCGTCGCGTACAGTGTAATTGAGGCTACAAAAGCCTACAAGTAGGAACAAGAAGCTATGACATCTGAGAACAATTGCATAGAGATTATGGGAAGGACAATGTTCTGAAAAAATGTATGTGACGCGCTCTCAACGAAAGAACAACTCATCCCTCCGAGAGATTAACTGACTGAGCCACAGAGTTAATGCAATCTGCTTAATTGGTCGTTTTAATTATTTCATCATTTAATACGCAGAGTTTTAATGTTCACTCTTCGCAATAACGAAAGTAAAAGAAGAACTTATTCCAGAAAACAGCTTTTCCACACGTTCTTAACATGGTTAAAGTACACATACATACCACATACCACATACATCACAAAATATTTAGTCTATCTACTTTTCACATTTTTTAATCTGTTGATGAGATGTGCGTTGCGTCATTTTAAGTGCCAAATTGATTTATAAAAAGAGTCAAGGTATTTAAACTGGGTCATATATTGTCAATTACAGTGGTTTTATCATCACGTTGCGTCATTTTAAGTGCCAAATTGCTTTATAAAAAGAGTCAAGATATTTAAACTTGATCATATATTGTCAATTAAAGTGATTTGTTGATTTGAGCACAATTTCTCATTTTCATTTGCAATAAGAATAATTACAACTGAACCTAACAATATGATTTCAATTACTGTTTAAATTGCCTTTGAGATATTCATGATACTCGTGACATAATTGCTGGTCGCGTGAGTGAGTATTCCGTGTTCCCGGCGCGTTTACTACTTTTCTCATTAGTTCCGTGAGTACATTGCATGTTAGAGTCGGGATGCGGCGGTGTTCATCTCAAATCGGGTCACTGCAGCGCCTCTGACCGGGAGGTCCTAGGTTCGAGTTCTGACGGCGGCAGGATTTTCGACACTAGCTTTTCAGCTAGGTCGAATTCAGTCGCTGTCTACAGGAGAATTCTAGCAACCGGCTGCTCTGATCGGTAGTTTTCCGTGGTTTCTCCGATCAATACCAGGCGAATGCCAGAGCAGTACCCTACCAAACGGGCCACGGACCGCGAGCGATCTTTCCTTTATCTTCCTTATCCTATCCTCTCCCCTTACACACACACTTATACTAACATGCACTACACTACCACATTTTCCGGGAGAGCGGTCGGGAGCTTAGAGCTGTCCCGCCTGTGGCGGTGCCCCGCTGGTGGGAGAGTCCTGGTGAGGGGGAAACCCCATTAGCCGACGATAGGTCGGCGCCGGATCTCGCCATCCAGTGGGGGAAGATCACCGTCATCTCCGGAGAAAAACATGCACTACAGTAACGCGACTAATGACTAAAACAGTTGACGTGCCCGGAAACACGAAAAAATCAATCAATCAATCCCAAATCGGGACGTGAGATCCGGCGCTGACATTCTCGTCATCTTGCAGAGTTACCCTTTCTAGGTATCTCTTCACTGTGGAACACTGCCTCAGGCGTAACAAGCTAACCTTTCCAGAAAACCGCCACTTTACGTGATAAAACATGTTCTACACTTACGAGACTAATGACTATGTAAGATGGATGTTCCCGAAAACACGAAATAATCAAACAATCTAAGCTGCCGATATTTATTGTAATGTAGTGCAATGGCATTTCGTAACACGGTTTTCATTTGATATTAGGTTTGTTGATTCCAAAGGAACATTTGATAATTTGTTTGTGTAAAGGTGCCGTTCTGGATGAAAGTCCCTTATAAAAGAAAGTGCTGGTCAGCTAAAAAGACCAGCTAACGAGACAACTTTTGAAAATGTCACTGCCGGAAGAGAACATGTATTCATACTCGATTTAGGGTAGTTTCGTTTCGTTTTGTGTTGGCAAAAGCCGTTGCCAACCTTCACATAATCACTCTCAATATATTACGTTTGTGTGGTAGGGACATTTCTTTAAGTTTGCAATGAAGTTTCCGTAGATTCCGCCAATATTCAAGCCATTCATGTGTACTTTGCTGTGCTAGTTTGGTATTGTTGCCAGCGATTCGCATTTTCGGTTGTCTGTTTTTTCATAAATCTGCATTTAGTGCTTTCGTTTACTTTATGAATTTAGTACTACGGGGTTTTTGATTTATTATTTTCCAATTGTTTTCGTCACTAATTACAGTGTAGTTGGTCGAAGTTGTTTTAGTAGTAAAGGTTAGTTTTTCGATTTAGTATTTTTTGTGTAAAATTAATTTTCTTATATTTATTATTAATTTTTCTGAATGCAATTCATTAATAAATGGAAAATAATGAGCAGGTCAACTACACCTGAGCCTATTAGTATTTCGTCTTTAATTTTAAAGAGAATTCAAATTTCTCATCAAAAGGGAATTATAAATTTATTTTGTGGATTGTGGAAGGAATCAGTGGAAGAAGAGGTCCATGTCACTCATACTTATCGGACAATACTAATGGGAAAATTATTACAAGTAAGAGAAATGTTTTTACTTCTAAATCTTATCTTTTAAAACTGACAGGTGTAGTTTTTATAATTAAAATAGTTATTGGTACAGTTATTGTCTATAAATACTAATTACCATTAGTTATGCATTAATAGTAATAAATCCAATTTTATTTTTGCAACTTTCTGCATGTTTACAGGTCGATGTGAAGTCTGTTGAAACAATTATTAACAAAAAACAAGAAGCTCTGACCACACCCAAAAAGACCTCTAAAAAACCTGTGCAGTGACTGACATTCACAATTTTACAAAGGATGGAATTTCCAATAAAATATATTGTATTTTGGGTCAGGAATTCATTTAGAATTTTTAATTAGTTTGTAATTTCAAAATTTTATTAAACTTAACAATGATAAATGTGATTTGTAGGGTTTTATCTGAAGTACCATCAATTATTGTTTATGAAGGTCTTTGGTATATCTACATGAAAGCAGATGATGATGGATTAAATGTTCAAGGCATTCAAATCTCCTTGAAGCTTATAGAAAAAGCATATTAGTTTTACTTGTTTTGGGGAAAGAAAGACAAATAGAAAGACAGCCCATGTGAGTGAGAGTGAAACGGTTAAAAGAGAGGGCTTCATAAGAAATTGTATAAGAAAGCCAAGTAAACTCCTGCACACCGAATATTGTACTTTCTTCAATGAGGCATTGCAATATATTTGAATGGTAATTTCTTATATTGTTTTTGGAACATTAACTTTAATAGTTTCATTTTTTCGTAACCTGTTTGTAACAGTTGATTGGTAACATTTGCAACATTATTTGTAACTTAGTTTTGGGATAGTGGCACCAGATCTCTCTGCCCAACTCCCACATGCGTTTTGAGATTCTCTTTGATACAACACACTAATTTTAATAGTAAAAATAACAATTGTCTCACCTTGAACTTCTTCACAATCCCCATTACACTGCAAGAGTGTGTTTAACTGGTAAAATAAATATATTAATTTTTTGTTCAGACTTTATTATAGACAGTCATATACATATTGTAAACCAAAAAATAATAAAAAAACATAATTTAGATAAAAATATTGTTGTGAAGTTCTGTTAATTTTTGAATCATTTTTCATCTCTCAAAGTCTTGAGGAGCAGTTTTCCTCTTCTTCAGGAGTCTAATTTGAATATAAACAAAAATTATTATAAATTAAATTAACATTTTTTAAATTTTAAGATTATAATCAAACAAATTGAAATATATTATAATAAATATGTACTAGATACAATTGAACTCACATTAATAAATTGTCATTTTTTAAATCTATTTTTAATTTATGTAAAATTACTGCATCTTACAAGGAAGCAAATCCTTAACAACAACTTCCATTGTGTCAGATACCAAACAGAGCAGAAGAAGGTAAGAGGGAACAAATTGGTAACGAAAGAATGTTAAGAGACGTAAGATTTTTGAATTGGGCATTTTTTTAACATTGCACACTGTCATAAATACTGGAAATTTGACTACTTTGGAGTAAATCTATTGAAAATCTAAAATTATGTTTTCAATATGTATATGATTGTCTAAAATAAAATCTGAACAAAAATATTGAATAAAATCTTAATGACAGTCTGAAGATAGTGAAATATATTAATCTTGTACTGCTTCCAGGCCTATTGGGAATAATTTGGCATGCATTTGTAATGAAACCTGAAGTAGAATATGATCATCCACATTTAAATTATTTAGCAAGTTAATGAGAAGGTTTACTGTGAAATGATTGCATGATCAGGACGTAGTTTATAGTATTGTAGTCACAATAACAAATAGTGAAAGAGTGCAACATTTTTATATAAATTTAACTGTGCCATTGGTATTGACAGTGTATATTCTTGTTTCAATAAATAACTTTTAAAAAATCAAAAAGTTAAATTTCTTACCATAATTGTCCTTATCACTTGTATCACACCCAATTTTAAAGGAGAAGAAATAGGTTTAAAGAGAAAGTCTGTCACTGATAAGAACACGCAAGTCACTGAAGACTATATTAATTATGAATTTCTTATTTTTTAAACAAATACTTCCTTTTGAAAGATAATGAATAGTTAAACAGCTAAATGAAATTGGTTCTTTTGCATTAATATTAACTGTTAGAAACAATTCATTAGGTTTTATAAAAATTTACCATAAATATAAATGAATGATCTTAAACAATTTTGATATTTCTTTCTTTCAGTATAAATCATTATTAACTGATGAAACCATGAATAAATTGATAGTACTACCATCTCAAAACCATTATTAACACTGAAGTCAGTAAAGTTCACTTTTAATTTTGTGTTTTTCATTTCCTCTTGACGCACTTTAACATTTTCACGCTTGCACTTGAGAATGATAACTCACTTATATAGCGTAATTGTTCACCGAGTTAATATTCGTTTATAGATAAAAATCTTGTTTAATTCGAACGAAAATTGAGACTTACATTATTGTACTGTCTTCAATCGCGCGAGGAGTGAATGACAACAAACAAAACAAAAGCGAGAGTTGGTGGGAATGATAGTTTCATAAGCTGGCTATTACGACAGGAAATTCATTCAGCTAGCATATTACGAATCTAGTGCGGCGTAATAGGCGGCCTGGACCATAGTGTCTCGCGGAAGCCAGAGTGACTCTAGATAGTGGTTTGCGAACGTTCATTATTGGCAAATATACTAAGGTAGTGAATTTTTCGAAATAAAATAATTTTACTTGTGTGAAACGAGTCGAAGGAATAGTGCTTGTTGCAATATGCTGGAGTCGAATTTAAGTGCCTAGTGGAAATCAAAGCCAAACAACGTGCGCGGGAGGTGTCTATGCTTTACGCGGACGAATAAAATTATGTAAGTAGTGTTTCAATACAGACTTTTATTTAGTTTTAGTTGATTTGAATTGCGTACATTTTTATTATATATTCGTATTTTGAATTTTGTAAATTACATTTCCGTCATTCGATGGAGGTGCAACCTCCAGTCAGTTGGGGCACCAGCCGCCACTGATGTAGTGCATTTCAGTGAAAGTGTGAGTGTAAGAGGGCAGGCACTACGATGAGAAAAGAAAGGTTTCTTAGGATAGTCGTCCGTCATTCGCCACATAATAATTTGTGAAACCACGTAAAAATACCTCTCTCGGATGCTGGGATCTTCCGACCAGAGACGCTGCAGCTGCAACGGCTGTTCCCACTCAAACATCACAGTCGGCCGAGAGTAATGGGTACAGTGCGTCATATTCCCTTGTCGTTGTGCAACCCTTGCTCACTAAACCGTCGCTAGGCGTAATCCTCGGGTGCGAGGCACGCCCAGGCTTATCCGCCATCGCAGGCGGCGAAAACAAGCACAGATCACACTCCCCCCCCCCCACTGCCTGCCCGCTGTCGAAGCAGGCCGCCGCACTAACACGTGAAAGGGGAAGTCGAAATGAACGAGTTAATTTCAAAGTTGTCACTACTTTTTGTCGACTGGCTCGGACGGATTGAGTCAGCGAACCGTTTAAAACTTGATAACATATAGTTTTTATGTTTTTTATTTTTTTGTGAGTATAGCCTCCCTCTCCGTCGCTGCTCGCCCCCCTCGTCGTGGAAAACAATCGCTGGCGACACATGCTGCCAATACAAGTCCAGGAGAGTGTGAGAGCGGGGTGAAGGAGGGAGGATTCGTTGAACGCTGGGACCAGCGAGAGTTTGATACTCACGGGGACGGTGTTTGGGGCAAAGCTCCTGGGTGGAGATAAGGTTCTCGGTAATAGAATATGGATAGTTTCACCAATGTGATAAATTAAAGTGTAAAGTGTGCGTCAGGGAGATGTGGGTGCATCACGGAATAAAGCTTCGAATGAAATGAAGGAGGAGCAGAATAAAATATAACAGTGAGATTGAATTTGTGTGTATAAAGGTAACAGTAACTGTAAACAGCAGCTTGCAGGTTTTTGCCATGAAAATTAAACAACCTTTCGAAATTAGAAGAGGAAATCAAACACATAAATAGTTGGTAATTTCTTTCAAAGTGGCGGAATATCCAGAAAAGTGCAATGAATGTGTTGGTTCAGGGGGCTATGAACAGAAGCAACTATGTCCGGGCGGCGAATTCATCTCACGTGATCTGATGGCGGGTGGCGAAGGTCATGGTCGCACGGCGTGTGCCGTCCTGGGATGGTGGGGGTGGGGGTGGGAGGGGCGGGGCGAGGCGGAGTGGTGGAGTGGGCGAGGGGCCATTTGCAGCTGCCAATAGCAGGGGTCCTCGCCGGAGGAGCGCGTTCTGTTTGTCAAGCGCACGCCGCGCCGCGCCGCGCCGCCCACGTCCGCTCCGCCGCCCGGCCGCCCCCTCGATGACGCGCAATGACTCTGTCATTGCTGCATTTTGCCTGGGCGAGTTTGGGAACTGGTCTTATCTTTCGTTTGTCGCTGCCTTGGTTTCTGTGTTTAAAGGAGATGTCTGGGGGAGTTTGCGGCGAGGCCTTCGGTTCTTCACATCGAATTGATTGCTGTATGACAATGCATGGTGATGAATGGTCTGTATCTGTGACGAGGCAATCTCTTGCCCTTTAACTCCTAAAATAATTCACTAAATAAATTTAACGCGGTTTTTGATAAAGATTTGAACAGTCACCATAAACCCTTGCCAGAGTGTAAATACTTTAAGCGATTTCGGCTAAATCGACATCAACCATGCAGGAATGCCAAAACTTGTTTGTTTCATTTAACATCTACTCCTCTGCTAACGCATAAGCGCCAAAAATAACTAAAATTGGGCGACTAACCTCAAATAACATAATTTTAAGCTCTCTTTGGCATACATTGAGCTAAGAGAGTATTTCAAACGTGGTGCACCATAGATAGTTATTTTTTCCTTCAAAAAACCATGAACTTTATTACAGAGAAAAACTAGTGGTGCTAAAAGAGCATGAACTTTCTCGCCCGTATTTTTCCGTATGTAGAACGTGAATTCACTGTATTCACGTTCTTCATAAATGTACCAACGATGCCTCACGCGTATTTTACCCGTAAATTAAATTATTAGTTCATATTAACGCGAACGAAAGGCAGCCATCATTATCGGCTTTTGTGATTAGTATGGCGTCACAACAATGGGTTATAAGAAGCAGCAATGACCGCTAATTCGTATGAGAAACACATTTTACCAATTAGCATTGTTTATGCCGCTAGCAAGAAAACGAAAATGGATAGAAAAATATAACAATTACATACAATGTTTGTATATTCATGCAAATTACTCAGATTTTACATGCATTACTCTTCATTCTCACATCTTATTAAGCAAAGCGAAATCGTCTATTCGTTTTCACAGTTAATCCAAATAAAGGACGCAATTTAAAATAAGTTTTAAATAGTTTAAAAAAGATTAATTTTAAAACATAACAAAAGCTCGAATGTAAGAAACGAAGAAAGAGATATGGAATAATATACTGTATCGTCCTAATCGCCCCTTTGTTTATACGTGGTGCGCGGGTGGTAGCATTGTCCACCGTCCGTTTGTAGTCGTAAAAGTGTGCACATTTTATTTTGTCCCTACGCTCTTCCACTAAAAGAAACTCGCGTATATGGGGATAACAAACATTCTTAATAGTTAACTAAAGTATACAGGGTCACACATTGCTCTCTTAACATGTTGTTAACTAAGGCGTAAGGGCTTCCCCTGCCCCCTCCAAAAACAAGAAAGTCAAATAGAAAGAAAATGGAAAAATGTTTCGAAAAGTACAACAGTCAAAATTTTATCATCTAATTATATTGATTGTGGTCGTAATGAAACTTGATCTCTCTGTTAATACAAAATTCTTCCCATGTAATGATAACAAAATGGAGTACTTACGACAATAACCACTAGCATAATCCCCTATGCAAAACTTACTTTTACTAGAAAAAAAACACAAAATTGAAAAATGCTTTCAAAAGTTCAATAGTCAAAATTTATCATCTAATTATATTGGTTGTGTTCATTATGAAACTTGATCTCTCATTTAGTCCAAAATTCCTCCCAAATAACAACATATTGGAGTACTTGAGAAAATAACCCCTAGCATAATCCCAAATGCAAAACTAATATTTACACGGAAAAAACTCAGAAATTATTACTAAAATTCTGAACAACCTGCCAGTCATTTCTTCCATATTTAAAACATCTCATTCTCCACTACAGATCCTAGCTTACGAGATAATAACTCGATCTCTATAGTTAATCGGTTTCATAAAGTTATTAGCCGACCTGGATGGCCGAGGTGGCTAAGAGCGAGTACTGACTCAGCGCTTCGGTCTGAAGGGTCACGGGTTCGAGTCCCCCCTTGGGCATGGTTGTTTGTCCCTTGACTATGTATGTGTTGTCGCGGAGAGTCTCGCGTTCTGCTGACCCCAGAACAGAAGAGCCCGCAAGTGTGTTGGTCTAGTGTATGGTCGATTATGCGTCCCATCGGGAGGTACAGGGTAAGCGGCTGTTGACTGGATAAAAGCCCTGGAAAAAATAAAGTTATTAAAAGTGAGATTTCAGGCATAGTCTTTTAGTACTTATCGCTTGTAGCGTCGGCCGCGAACTCCTTTATAGCGGCGCTGCGGTCCAAAGCCGTGTATGGTCCCCTCTATCGATGACTTTCCATGCCATAATAGTTGCTTTTACTCCATGTGACACCACTCGGCACACCTTTTCCGCCTACCCCCAGCTTTTCCAACCTCTTAGCGCCTGCTCACCCCTCTCCCTGCCGCCCCTCCTCATCCCACAAGCCACGACTGATAACGTCGCTTGGAATTCCGTGGTCGCCACAGAATAGTACCTTGTTCTCGGCGCGCGGGTTTCAAATGTTCTGGTGACGAAGGCTCTCATATCACATGGCTCGATATAACGATAATGAGGACAGCCCACACATATGCCTGGCGTCACAATACAAACTCTAACTTACGTTTCATCCAACTGTCTAGCATTTCCATTCATTTAATGTTCACGAAACACAGTAAATTCGGAGCGGGCGACTATGCATGTCGCCACTTTACACAAAAATACTCAAGTTTTCAACATATTCTACATAACCTTGTTAGAAGATGTGTTTTTGATGAACATATTTCATAAGAAAGTATGTGCTATTTTATCATCACAAATTCTTATTGAATTATCATATATAAACTAATAACATTAGTTGCCAACATCAGGAAATAAATAAAGATAACGTCAAAGGAATTCTGAAAAAGAAAAAAGATGCTGAAATGATATTCCTAAAACAACGCTGTTAATCAACGTCACAGTTCTCCATGCCAAAAAATAAAAATGAATAATTGATTGTCAATGCAAACTCGCTCAGAATTAATGAGTTAGAAATTCGCAGTGTGTCATGAAATAGCAACGGACCCCGCATTGAATTGAGAGTCTTCCAAGTCGCATTGAATTGAGAGTCGCCAAGACGTCATAAATAGGAAGAAGTATGGACATGGAATATACATAACTGATTACGAGCTAACTTTCAAAGTATGATAGAGGTATTTACGATCGTTTCTTTTAATGCGTGAGAGACCTACTTACTGAAAACCTTGCCTTGATGTTGATTCTGAAGCTCGATCTCGCTGCGACCCCTTCACCCGTATGCAACACACGCGTACCTTAACATAAACAACTGGCTGGGTTTAGCTCATGGCCAGTATTTCCGTCTAATCTGAAGCGACTCTGATCGAGAAGTCTTTGTGTTCAAGTTCAGGGCGAATCGTGACGAATTTTCGACAGTAAGTAAATAGGTAAGTCGAATTCAGCCCTTGCCTACAGGAGAATTCTAGAAGCTAGGTGCTTTGGTCAGTAGTTTTCCGTGGTTTCTCCGACCAATACCAGACGAATGCCGGTGCAGTCCTCTAACAAACGGACCACTATCCGCACACGATCTTTCCTTCCTCATCCTGATCTCCTTCACTGCCATTAATACATATACTTACTCGCACTAAGCTTCAGCGGTGCTCCTGTGTGGAAGATATCCGTAGGGAGAATCCCCTGCAAACTGACTTGTACGTCTGCGACGGATCTCGCCACTCAGCGGGAAAGGAACCCGCTACCTCTCTGGATAGAGAATTCTCTACAATAACGCGACTCATGACCATAGCATTGACATACCCGGAATCAATCAAAGAGAGAACTAGAAAACCTAGCGAGAGCTCCGGTGTGTGCCCCGGTTCTCAGACATCATTTTAAAACTAGCTCGACGACTACTCCCGTCGGGCTCGCGGCTGCACCGGTTCCTCCCTGTGTGTCTTCAAGTTCCATCTGTTAATTTTAATTTCTTCTTACTTGGCCAAAACAGTTGCCTATTGTTTCTGACAAGTGAATATGATTCAAATCGGACAAAATGACGAAATTTTAAAAGGCACAAACATATTACGTGAATTTAAGCAATTATTTTTCCTCAACATTTGCACCACCAGTATTTACGGCATTAATAAATTGGAAATTTAGTAAAAATTAAAAAGAGTAGTAGGATATAATCCTTGTATCAATTATTTCGTGCATATAACCAAGTATGTTTAGATGCAATGTAATAACCGATAACGATGAACACACAATAACCATGCAATCTGTTTGTACTGAGCAAGTCTTCGTGTGAAGTCGGTTATCCAAACCTTTTCGTGAGATAAATAATAACAGAGAAATTTTTTTCAAGCTACAGAATATGAATTTAAACCCATTTACGCAGGAAAATTGGTAATATTTGTAAGTTTACTTTCCACAGAGAGTACCATTTTTCATAAATTATTGGTTTGAACGATTCCTAAAATATTTGAAATTAACCTGATCTAATAATTTAGTATTAGCGCTATATGTCACCCCTTAACTAATATATTTTATGAATAACCCAATTCAGATACCAATTGATAAGAGAAAATCTCATATCATACGTATCATCTTATGGCTAAGTTTCAATCCATTTCACACTTTTCTCATAAGCGTTCCTTCTGAAACTAACATACCATCTTCAATTTGCAAATTACTAAATGACAAGGAGTTAACTAGACTAGAAGAATCTCCTTTGACGAAGTTCTGATTTGCATGAGGAGTAAGAAAGAAGTAAGGAAATTATATCATCTATTTGCACAACTTTCGAGAACCGAGATCGTCAAATTGACTCGCAGAATCATCCGCCCATGAATAATTCAGTGCGTTACCAACGCCCCCAACCCGACAGCCCTTTTTATTATTTTGTCGCGTTGATATTATTAGGAAGATTTAACGAAGAGCATTCGAAGAAAGAATATCTCAGACACCAGAGAGAGGTTCAGGAGATACTAGGGAATGATTCACAATAAGCGAATGGTTAATCAAAAAGGGTCACTGAAAATGGAAAGAAATTACAAACACGAAAACCGGGGAATGGACGTAATTGATTAAAACATTTTTGTTAAAGAAGGTATCAAAATAGTTCACGTAAATATTCACAACAGTTATCGTCGGTTAATTTGTTGACAAAATATTTCCTCTAATTAAATCTGATGTTTTTGTAGTTACATTTATATCTAATTTTTATCGTGATATTTTCGTGTACTGAATTAATTTTTTTTTCTTTCAAAACGTTATTTCGAAAACTGCAATAGATGATATTAATTTGGCATTGTGTGTCACATAAATAATAATTACAAAAGTATCACATAAATGTTGTGTCAAAAAATAATAGAAACGTGACGAAACAAAACGGAGTTATGCGTAAAGGGAATGAAACTAAACTAAAACTCACAAACAAATCAAAAAACCCCAAACGTTTTCTTAAAGACCCCTGTAATAAGCACACAAGTAATGGACGGCTATCTTTAGTGACTCAAACGAGGAATACATTTGTAATGCACGTGCATTGCAATGCACGTACGATCCATCCATTATATTATTCGGTATTTTATAGTGAATTCGTTTTCAAATTCTATTTTAAATTTGTGCATTGGTGAACAAAAGAGCCAAATAAACATACTAGGATTGAATGTGCTTATCACGCAACACGCACATTCATAGGTCACCAGGAATTGACAAACGAAGAAATGACAAGAGGGAATGTGGGCCAAATCGTTAGTGCTCGAGCGACCGGCAGGTTAGAGGCAATAAACGCGCTGCAGTTACTCGGATGCGCGGGCGGCAGGGGGCGCATATGGGCGGGCGGAACGTCCGCAGCCCGCGGGAGGAGAGCGCGTGGAGGAGGGAACGCCGCACGACGGAAACACTGCGGAAGCCGATGCAGAAAGAGGCTAGGATGATAGTTCAATTGAAAGGGAGATGGAGAGAAACGGAAGAGAGAGAGAGAGAGAGAGAGAGAGAGAGAGAGACAGACACAGACAGACACAGACAGACACAGACAGACACAGACAGACACAGACAGACACAGACAGACACTGACAGACACTGACAGACACTGACAGACACTGACAGACACTGGCAGACACTGACAGACACTGACAGACACTGACAGACACTGACAGACACTGACAGACACTGACAGACACTGACAGACACTGACAGACACTGACCGACACTGACCGACACTGACCGACACTGACCGACACTGACCGACACTGACCGACACTGACCGACACTGACCGACACTGACCGACACTGACCGACACTGACAGACACTGACAGACACTGACCGACACTGACAGACACTGACAGACACTGACAGACACTGACAGACAGACACTGACAGACAGACACTGACAGACAGACACTGACAGACAGACACTGACAGACAGACACTGACAGACAGACACTGACAGACAGACACTGACAGACAGACACTGACAGACAGACACTGACAGACAGACACTGACAGACGGACACTGACAGACAGACACTGACAGACGGACACTGACAGACAGACACTGACAGACAGACACTGACAGACTTGGAACACTGGCGAACGGAACGCGGCGGGCGCAGGGCACTGACAGACAGACACTGACAGACAGACACTGACAGACAGACACTGACAGACAGACACTGACAGACAGACACTGACAGACAGACACTGACAGACAGACACTGACAGACAGACACTGACAGACAGACACTGACAGACAGACACTGACAGACAGACACTGACAGACAGACACTGACAGACAGACACTGACAGACAGACACTGACAGACGGACACTGACAGACAGACACTGACAGACGGACACTGACAGACAGACACTGACAGACAGACACTGACAGACAGACACTGACAGACAGACACAGACACACAGACAGACACAGACACACAGACAGACACAGACACACAGACAGACACAGACACACAGACAGACACAGACACACAGACAGACACAGACACACAGACAGACACACAGACAGACACACAGACAGACAGACAGACAGAGACAGACAGAGACAGACAGAGACAGACAGACAGACAGAGACAGACAGACAGACAGACACTGACAGACAGACACTGACAGACAGACACTGACAGACAGACACTGGGAGCCGAGACAGACACTCCACAGTGACAGACACTGACAGACAGACACTGACAGACAGACACTGACAGACAGACACTGAGTGAATTTGACACAGGTGACACAAGAGTGATACACACTGAGTGACAGCTGCGAATTTGCAGCACTCAAAAGCAGCTACTGTAAATTTACTCCAACTTATTAATGCCAAGAAAGTCGATATAGTTTTTGTGCAGGAACCTTATACTCTAAATAACAAAGTAGTTCTAATCCCTTCAACAATTAGAATATTCACTATTAGGAATGGAAAGAAAAGGGCGACGATATTTGTCAATAATAAAAATTTAGATATTGCCTGTATTACACAAATTTCAGATGAAGACTGTGTAGTCGTTGAAATTCAATACGGTGATTTAAAATTCTTTAGTGCAAGCATGTATTTTGATCCACGAGAAAATATTGAAGAAGATATACGTAAAATGGAAAAAATTATTGAATTTACTCGCGGATATGGTCTTTTAATTTTGGCAGATACTAATGCTCGTAGCAAACTCTGGCATGATGCATTGAACAATGCACGTGGGAAAAAATTAGAAGAATTTCTGATTATTAATACACTGTATGTACGTAACAAAGACGCTGGAATACCTACTTTTGAGTCAAATCGAGGGAGAAGCTGTATAGATCTGACAATGGCTAACAACCTCATAAAAATAATTTCCGATTGGAATATTTGCAATGAGGAGAGTTGCTCTGATCATAGAATCATTTCTATAACCATTGGTCACGTTCATGAAAGAATTGTAAAACCTTTAATAAAATTAAATACATAATCAAAAATGAAAACTATGACATGTTTGAAAAACTACTGCCCCAAAATCTAGCTGTTGCATTTAATTGTGAGTCAAACAATGAACAACTAGATATGGAACTTGCAACTCAAGCAACAATTCATAACGACACTGAAGAACTTGTTGACAGATGTTTTAATTGTATAACAGAAACTTGCAAGAAATCATTCCGTATAAGTAGAGGATATGCCCGTAGTCATCGTGAGAAAACTGTCCCATGGTGGACAGACGAATTGACAGTATTTAGAAAACGAACAAATGCACTTAGGAGGCTGTACCAACGAACATTTAATGATGTACAACTAAGAGCAGAGAGGAAAAATAGATACCATGAAGTCAATCGGCAGTATCAATCAAAAATTATTTCTACAAAAAGGACATCTTGGAAGAATTATTGTAATGTTACAGATGGTAACAATCCATGGAATGCTGTGTATCGAATAGCAGCAAACAAGATAAGAGGACAAAGAACGATTACCACGCTGCAGAAAGAAGATAAAACATACACGGCTGATATAGAAAGTACTCTTCGTTATATGATAGATTATTTTATTCCAGAAGATGATTTGCATGATGATTGTGAACAGCATAAGAAATTAAGAAAACTTGTTAAAGAACCTTTTCAAACTGAAGATGATGCACCATTCACCAAACAAGAGATATTCTCTGTAATAAGAAAATTCAATCCTAGGAAATCATCTGGAGAAGATGGTATAACATCTGACATCATATTGAGTTCCTTCAAGCTTTTCCCTGAATTCTTCACTTCGATTTATAATTCATGTTTAAAGGCGGGATGCTTTCCAACACAATGGAAGAAATCCGTAATTGTTCCAATTGTGAAACCTGGTAAAGAGGAATGTATAACAGTTTCAAAGTATAGGCCAATCAGTTTGATAAATGTGGGTGGAAAAGTCTTGGAAAAGCTAATGATAGAATATTGCATCACATAAATTCAAGAAATTTATTCAGTACCCGCCAATTTGGTTTTATGCCGCAAAAATCGACGACAGATGCAGCAATGGCCGTGAAACAATTTGTACAGAGAAATTCTAGTAATTATCCCTATATTGTTCTTGTTAGTCTGGATGTTAAAGGAGCGTTTGATGCCGCCTGGTGGCCAAGCATACTCAGTAATCTACGGGAAATGAAATGTCCTACAAACCTATATAATCTTGTGAGAGACTACTTCCGAAATAGGAGAGCATGCCTACACACCACTACATTTACAATAGAAAAACAAGTTCAAAAGGGCTGCCCTCAAGGATCATGTTGTGGACCAGGCCTTTGGAATATTTTATATAATACAATCCTGACCCTAGATTTCACTCACAGAACTCAAATTGTAGCTTTCGCAGACGATTTATTGCTTATGACAAAGGGTCATAGTATACTAGATTCGGAGAATTTTGCAAATCATGACCTGAAGAAAATTGAATTTTGGGCCAAGGAAAACAAAATAAAATTCAATGATTCAAAGTCGCAAGTTCTTCTTGTCTCCAAAAAGAAGAAAATACCAGAAAAGAGAATTCAAATCTACCTTAATGATAAACCTCTTAAGCAAGTGGAGATGTTAAAATACTTAGGAATATACATAGATCAGAAATTCAATTTTAATAAACATATTGATTACATTCAGGAGAAAGCTCTAAAACTTGTTCATATGTTATCAAGATCTGCAAAGCAGAATTGGGGTCTAGGATCCAAAGCACTTATTATTATTTACCAAGGAGCAATTGAACCAATATTAACATATGGAGCACCTATTTGGGAAGAAGCTATAAAGATTTCAAAGAACATGAAGAAGATCCAAAGAATTCAGAGACTTATTAATATAAAAATTTCGAAAGCATACAGGACGGTCTCATACGATGCCTCTTGTGTAGCTTCTGGTATGCAACCTATAGAAATAACTATTTCAACAAAAATCAAATTGTACAAAGCAACACATGGAGGAATAGAATTGTATGAAAAGTCACTGGAACCCAAACAATGGAGACATCCGGCAGAAATGTTTTCTATTAGAGAAGTAACAGACAGCATGACTTATGAAATACAAATATATACAGATGGAAGTAAAGCAGAAGATAAGGTGGGAGCAGCAGCAGTCATATTTCAAGAAAACAAACAAATCATGGAATTAAAATATAGACTAAATAAAAATTGTTCAAATAATCAGGCAGAAGCAATTGCAATATTAAAATCTCTACAAATGATTAGAAAAATCCCAAGTAATAACAAAACTGTTGCAATAAATACAGACAGTAAAGTCACATTGGCACTTTTAGCTAATAATTATAAACATAACCCAATAATAGAATCAATATTAAATGAAATAACAATTCTGGAAATGAATGAATGGAAAATATATTTTGGATGGTTAAAAGCACATGTGGGAATTAGAGGAAATGAACTAGCAGACAGGCTAGCAAAACATGCTGCAGCGGATACACAATTGCCAATAGCTTATGATAAAATTTCGAAAACTACATTAGTTAACAAATTTAAAGATGAAGCAATTCAAATCTGGCAGAACAAATGGAACGAAACAACAAAAGGCGCTATCACAAAATCATTTTTTCCTAACATCAAAGACAGATTGAGGCAAAAATTACCTGGAACAGCAATTTTTACGTCCATAATAACAGGCCACGGAAACAATAAATCATATCTACATAGATTCTGTATTATAAGTAACCCAACATGTGAATGTGGCAAGGGAGACCAAACAGTATACCACATCATTTATGAATGTTCCCTACTAGTTGAAGAAAGGAAGAAACTAATACAGAAGATAAAAATGAAGTTAGGAACTTGGCCCACCACACCTGAGAAATTAGTAAAACGGCACTTACGTGAATTTAACATATTTCTTCAGAACATTAAACAGACAGTGTTTGAACATTAAACAGATAGATATGAATTCTATGGATTTAAATTTCAAGCTCAACGATTTTATGTTGATATAATTTCAAGTGAATGTATTTTCATTTTGTGTATTTTGAAGATGTAATATTACTTTGAAATATTGTTATTTCTAAGTTATATATATGCATTTGAAAGCATGTAGTGTTATATGTAACGGAGCATGCTGTGAAATAAAGTTATTAATATAAAAAATAAAAAAAGACACAGACAGACAGACACACAGACACAGACAGACAGACACAGACAGACAGACACAGACAGACAGACACAGACAGACAGACACAGACAGACAGACACAGACAGACAGACACAGACAGACAGACACAGACAGACAGACACAGACAGACAGACACAGACAGACACAGACACAGACAGACACAGGCAGACAGACACAGGCAGACAGACACAGGCAGACAGACACAGGCAGACAGACACAGGCAGACAGACACAGGCAGACAGACACAGGACAGACACAGACAGACACAGACACAGACACAGACAGACACAGACAGACAGACACAGACAGACAGACACAGACAGACAGACACAGACAGACAGACACAGACAGACAGACACAGACAGACAGACACAGACAGACAGACACAGACAGACAGACACAGACAGACAGACACAGACAGACAGACATAGACAGACAGACATAGACAGACAGACAGACAGACAGACATAGACAGACAGACAGACATAGACAGACAGACAGACAGACAGACATAGACAGACAGACAGACAGACAGACATAGACAGACAGACAGACATAGACAGACAGACAGACATAGACAGACAGACAGACATAGACAGACAGACAGACATAGACAGACATAGACAGACAGACATAGACAGACAGACATAGACAGACAGACATAGACAGACAGATATAGACAGACAGACATAGACAGACAGACATAGACAGACAGACACAGACATAGACAGACACACAGAGAGTGTGATACAGATAGTGACAGCACGTGTTAGAAGTCGCTCTGTGTTTTGTGAGGTGTGTTGGTTTTGTTGCTTTTCTACAAACGTGTGTGTGGTTGCTATTGGTAGCTGAACTATTGTTTCAACTGTGTAAATGTTAGGAGAAAGTGGGATGAACGCTGAATGTAGATATTCATCATTTTGTGATTTCTTCGTGTGATATAATCAAATATGGCCGACAATGAAATTGAGGAGGATATCGAGAAGGCGTTGGGCATGCTTGTAAACGTTACAGAGGTTAGTAAGAATCTAAGAAATGACTTAAAAGATAATATTGTACAGTCAGTGAATTTGTTGAGGGCGACAATAATTAAATTAAAAGGCAAACTAACAGCAGCTGAAAATGAATTATATAAAGTTCAGAGAATACAGGAGCAATCTCGGAGTACAAATATTGACGCTCGTAGTACAATGCCATCTACTTCCGAAGATGTGAACTACATGACTGCTCCGGTGCCGAAGACGTTTGCGGAGGTGACTGGATCTGCGCGGCGTATAATACAAAGGAAAGAAGATGACAAAAATTTCAAAATTGTTGTTAAAAGCAAGAACAACCAAAGCCCTGAATATTGTAGGACATTGATTAAGTCGAAAATAAACCCTGTGGAAATGAGAGTGGGAGTAAGGGCAATACGAAATTTAAGAAATGGACATGTGATAATTGAATCCAGTGCAAAAACCGAGGCAGAAATCTTATGTGACTGTTTAAATGAAAAATGTGGAGATGAAATTGAGGCATATGTACCCAAGAAAAGGCAACCAAAGATAATTATTTTCAATACATCGGATGATGTCTCAACTGCTAATATAGTTAATACACTAGTCTCACAAAATGAAGAATTGACAGTATTTGAGAAGCAATTGGAAGCTAAATTTGAATTTAGGGACAGAAACAAAAACAAAAACATAGTTTTAGAGGTTAGCACAATAGCTAGAAAAGCCATTATAGGCAAAAAGTTAAAGATTGGGTGGAGTTTATGTAATTGGGCTGATTACATTAAAGTAACTCGATGCTTTAAATGTTGCAAGTACAATCATCTTGCAAAAGATTGTAAAGGGTTCTTGACTTGTCCCCAGTGCTCAGGAAACCATTCCCTAAAGGAATGCCAAGAAGACAAACGGAATTTTAAGTGTATTAACTGTCTAAATTTTCATAAGTATAACAAGGAGATTTCGTTAGATGTTCATCACAGTGCCCTAGATAAAAATTGTTGGTACTATCAAAATGCGGAGAAACAGTACATAAAAAACACAGATTATTAATATGGATAAAACAAATTTAATTTGCTACCAAGTGAATTTGCAGCACTCAAAAGCAGCTACTGTAAATTTACTCCAACTTATTAATGCCAAGAAAGTCGATATAGTTTTTGTGCAGGAACCTTATACTCTAAATAACAAAGTAGTTCTAATCCCTTCAACAATTAGAATATTCACTATTGGGAATGGAAAGAAAAGGGCGACGATATTTGTCAATAATAAAAATTTAGATATTGCCTGTATTACACAAATTTCAGATGAAGACTGTGTAGTCGTTGAAATTCAATACGGTGATTTAAAATTCTTTAGTGCAAGCATGTATTTTGATCCACGAGAAAATATTGAAGAAGATATACGTAAAATGGAAAAAATTATTGAATTTACTCGCGGATATGGTCTATTAATTTTAGCAGATACTAATGCTCGTAGCAAACTCTGGCATGATGCATTAAACAATGCACGTGGGAAAAAATTAGAAGAATTTCTGATTATTAATACACTGTATGTACTTAACAAAGACGCTGGAATACCTACTTTTGAGTCAAATCGAGGGAGAAGCTGTATAGATCTGACAATGGCTAACAACCTCATAAAAATAATTTCCGATTGGAATATTTGCAATGAGGAGAGTTGCTCTGATCATAGAATCATTTCTATAACCATTGGTCACGTTCATGAAAGAATTGTAAAAACCTTTAATAAAATTAAATACATAATCAAAAATGAAAACTATGACATGTTTGAAAAACTACTGCCCCAAAATCTAGCTGTTGCATTTAATTGTGAGTCAAACAATGAACAACTAGATATGGAACTTGCAACTCAAGCAACAATTCATAACGACACTGAAGAACTTGTTGATAGATGTTTTAATTGTATAACAGAAACTTGCAAGAAATCATTCCGTATAAGTAGAGGATATGCCCGTAGTCATCGTGGGAAAACTGTCCCATGGTGGACAGACGAATTGACAGTATTTAGAAAACGAACAAATGCACTTAGGAGGCTGTACCAACGAACATTTAATGATGTACAACTAAGAGCAGAGAGGAAAAATAGATACCATGAAGTCAATCGGCAGTATCAATCAAAAATTATTTCTACAAAAAGGACATCTTGGAAGAATTATTGTAATGTTACAGATGGTAACAATCCATGGAATGCTGTGTATCGAATAGCAGCAAACAAGATAAGAGGACAAGGAACGATTACCACGCTGCAGAAAGAAGATAAAACATACACGGCTGATATAGAAAGTACTCTTCGTTATATGATAGATTATTTTATTCCAGAAGATGATGTGCATGATGATTGTGAACAGCATAAGAAATTAAGAAAACTTGTTAAAGAACCTTTTCAAACTGAAGATGATGCACCATTCACCAAACAAGAGATATTCTCTGTAATAAGAAAATTCAATCCTAGGAA